>JAHIAM010007073.1:0-69444 GCA_021605205.1 Aegilops longissima
AGTGGATGTGGTCTATATCTAGTACATTCGCTGCCATGCATGACGATGAAACATGTATGGAGGTTTCTCCGGTTTACCGTCTGAAGGATGAACCATGGCTCTGCCCGAGTCGAGCGTGAAGGCTGGCGAAGGACACCGGCTGATTCTTTTGGAGGTCGAAGGTGTTGCCTACGAGGCCTATCCGGCCTTGAGACTTCTTTATCGTTACCAAAGTCTCTGAACGAATTTGACTAGGTTGCTCTCGAGGAAGTCCTTAAAATCCACGGCCTTGAACATCGGCATGGCATATGTGGTAGACCAAGCATAAGTCATGCGCAAACCTGGATCACGGCGGGCTTCTTCCTCTCTTAGTCCTTTAGATCCTTCTCTCGTCCCGAGTTGTGGTGTACTCAACATCTAGCCCATCGAACCACTCATCATCGAGTCTTGAACATGCGTGCAGGCGAAAGGCATCCTTTCACCGTCGGAAGAAGCGGGTGTAGATGACGTCGAACTCATCGCCGGTGATGGTTCGACCTTGTACTCACCGCCCGATCGAGGAGATTTGGGGCGCCATGGATTTGGGAGGAGGTTAGGATTAGTGGAACTGCCGTAATGTGAATGGCGGGACGACTAGGGCGAACCGCCCGTAGTATTAAAGGGCGTGCGGGGCGAGTAGGAGCGAACTGCCGGCGTCGCGAGCGGCGGGGTAGTGGCTTTCCATTCTCCCATGATCGAGGCTTACGAGCCGTTGGATCTGAATCGAGCGGTTGCATGGCGTGATTCTAGACCTATGGGTGAATATCCTATCACGGAGGTTATTACGCAAATTTTTAGCAACTTAGCATGCGACCGTTTGATCGCGAGATCCAAGGGCTGCCGGCAGCCCGTATCATGGTCGCGCCTACCACATTGTCGCGTTGCTCGGCGGTCGGTCATATAGAGATTTAACACGGTGCGTTAGGCTATCGATGTTGGCATTTCATACATAGTCATCCTTAGTCACTCATACTACAACAAGGTTAGCTATAAGGTTGGCTATAAGTGTATTTTTTACTCCTCTCTATCTCTTTCTTCATACTCCCTCCGTCCCATAATATAAGAACGTTTTTGACACTAGTGTAGTGCCAAAAGCGTTCTTATATATCAGGACTGAAATACTAGTATTAGTGCATTTGCCAAGGGTGACCTCTTGCAATGAAATGGTTGCTAAGTTTGCTTCATTTAATTAGCTATAGACTCAAAATTGTCTTTTCACCTAGGTACACGCGCTTAGCACCGTATCTTCCTTGGGTCACCAAACTAGTCTCTCTCTTCTTGATTAACTTACCACATCAGACTTTATGCCTATGTGGCAAGCTTAAGCACTGTAGGAACAAGTAAAAGTAAGTACAATAGTCGCTTTACATGGCATTTTGCATATGTGGAGGAAAGAGAGGCAAGGAAAAAGTGGAGAAGTGGGATCTCATGCGAGCCAACCTCTACTACATGGTGGAGCATTGGGAGAGGCACTGTATGGAGGTGGTCAGGAATGGGAGACTCACACGGTCGTGGCGCCCATGATTAAAATGATAATGGCAAGTCAAATCACGGGCACCACACATCCAGTGATAACTTCATTGTCAAATCACACAGATCCTACGTTTGTAGCAGCCTACTCCCTCGTCTTCTCGTGTCTCTATCGAACCGACTAGGCCCCGCCCTCGACTTTTAAATAGTATACAATATACTAATTTTGTATCCACGGATTGCGCCCGCGCCATGGAGCAAAGCGTCTAGAAAACAGCGGTACACATGTACGGAGTATACAACACGCCCAGACGGTCGGTCGGTCTGGCACGCTTCTCTCTGAATGGAATGCGCGTCATATTGCATTTGCACACACATGTGGGACGACAATCGAGAACCGACCATAGGCACACTCCCCGGCCCCGCAAGTCGGGTGACTTAATAGAAGAGGGAGACGAGTGATAGTACTAGAGAAGTGTTGTACTACGTTGGTTCTGGGCGATCCACGCAAGACACGGAAGATCAGTTCGTCCATGCATGTGACCAGACTCCAGCGAACACGCTGGATTGGCTATCGTCTACATATCGTGCGAGGCTGTGTTGTACATGGCTGTAGTTGTGGTGAGAAACCTAAAAAGGTTTCTTGTCATCTCGCAAAGTTAGGTGTCATGTGCGGATCACTGCGAGGTTAAACAGCGACAACTGAGTTGGGCTAGTCATTGGGGCACATGCGAGCGGTGACTACTCGGCTGCCATCTAGGCCAAGCCGGCTATGTTAATGGGACATCTGTCGGCGAACCCCTTTCTCTGAGTTTATCTTTAATTTGAGCTTTGTTCCTCGTCTAGTTTGTCCGTCGGGATTCATGTTGTCTCCTTTGGGCGGTGAGGTTATGATTTCTTGTCATGTGGCATTTTTCATGTTATATGTTATAATCCGGCGCTTGAGATCAAAATGGCGACAAGCTGCGCCTCCGGGCCCGTGCGAAGACTTCTCGGCAGTCATTGGCGAGGTCAAGCGGCTCCGGTAGACAAAAGAAAACTAGTACTACTCCACTATATAGGCAGGAGCCTCGCGCTTGCTTTCTAGTGTTGCTCTCTTCACACTATCTCGACCTCTCCAGATCTAAACACGACAGCGGTGGCCACACTCTCTCTCTCTCTGCTCACCGCTGGTCACAGATCCAGCGGATCCTCTCCGCGAGGAAGGTGAGAAGGTGCAACGTTCACCTTGGTCATCCTCGGCGATGGCTCTTACCCCTTCTTTGGCGCGTCCCGATCAGCCTGCCTTGCCGTTCTCTCCCAAGCACCGGCTGGCGAGGGAGGGCCTCGACCCCTTCTTCCTCGCTGCCGTGGTGTGGGCAGATCCGGCCTCCGCCGCCCACCTAGCGACATCCGGCGACCATCGGTATAACTTCCTTCGAAACCGGCCTTGCTCTACTTCTCGAGCTCCTGACGTCGCTGCATTTGTATCTTTTACTATTTCTCAGGCCCCCTCGTAGATAGGATCGATCGGCTGTTCGAAAACCACCTATTTTTTTATGTTTAAGGGGTAAAACTAGTTCATGCACTCGAATCTAGTACTACTTGGTTCAAACAAGGAAGAAAGGGGGTGGGGGAGGATTTGTTACTTGAATCTAGGACTTGGTCGAAAGAGGAAATAATGGGGGCGAAAAGTAGCAGAGATTAGCTATCCAACTGGTCTCTAGGTCTAATAGGGAAATAAAGGGAAACACAGTACAAACTCAATATAAATCCGATCTATTGGTTGAAAAAGGAAAGAAAGTGGGGACTGGGGGACAAGTCAACAGAGTAAGTCCGACACTAGATTTGCTAGCCTCACACAGTATAAGGTCGCTATACCGAACAAAAATGGGACCAACCCAGATATCCTGTTCTGATGTTTGTTGCCCTGAGCCACTCTTATGTAATGCCACTGGTAAAATGTAGCAGTCGCACTATTAAAAGTAAGGACACGTTAAACCAATGTTTTTTTCAATGTAATGCCTCTAGTAATATGAATCAATGGCACCTCTTTACATGTCCTGCTAAAATTTCCCATTAAGATAAGTTGGTTCTTTTCGTTAGAAATGCAACTGTCCTGGTCCGCCTACTCTCCCGTTCCCAAAGTAATGTCGTATTTAACGGTTGTCATAGTTAATTCTAATGCCCACACTAATATCTAGCAATGCCACTTCTTTAGAAATTGCTGCTGTCCTTGTAGGATTGCCATTCAGATAAGGAACATGCTTCTTTTCATTTGATGCATGTTTCATCACTTGTTAATCACCCTCCTTTCCACCTTTTTTGTGCAAACAGAGATATACATTTCACGCTCGATCTTAGTTAAACTGCACAAATGATATCCAAATTATAGTTGAGCATTCAGGAGCTTCACAACCAACCTTGATGTTGCTCAATTTTATTGCAACTAATGAAGAAGAAGCTACTGTGGGTTTCGTTTCGATGGAAATGGAACCGGGGCTGAAACCCTTTTCTTAAAATAAATTGAAGAAGAAGCTGCTAGCTCACGGGACATTGCTTCATTTTAGGTGAACTGCACCAAAAGGTCCCATGAATTGAATCATCCATGTTGGTGGTGAAAGAGCCAGCTTTAGCATCGATCTAAGCACCCCGGCCTCCATCCTTGTGGCGCATGGTACACCTTGTTTGCCACCTGCTTTCGACCCTAGTGTCCTTGATAAAATGAAGTAATAATACAGTTAAAATAGGCGAGTGTCATCTCTATCATTTCATTTCCAATGTAGATAAAGAAAGTGCTTCTCTTTGTTAAAGTATGTTTCATCAACTAGTCCCATTGTTAATGTTTAAGCGTTTACGCAAAGCTGGGGTGCTTAATTTTAGTTGATATGTACAAAAATAGAGATTTGAATGTCTCAAAGCGCCTCCTTGTACTCCGTTGTACTTGATGTTCTTTGGCGGAAGGTGTATCTGGGAGACTTGGGACGATGTACAGTATGAGGCGTACCGTATGAGGCGTCGCAGGGCCCATCTCGCCCTTGCAGCATGACATACTATGATACTATCTCAATATTTTCTTCTATTTATTTTGTGTGTTTCATCAACTAGCGCCACTATAATGTAATCACACTTTTTCATTATCTGTGCAAACAGGGTTATTCAGCTGCATTTTGGTGTAACTGCACAAATGTACGTATGGAACCGGCATATATGCAGGGTGCAAGGTGTGCCAAGTAAAAATTACCAACACCAACCATGCTGCATGCACACATTGGCATCCACCACCACCAGTGGGATGTATGGCGCTCTCTGTGGATGGATCTTTCTCGGCAGCAAATCCTCTAACCAAATACTAGTAGCTTATATTGGCAGTTTTCTAGGGAGTACTCTTTTCTGAAAGAAGCACCAATCTATTTTTCTTTATTTGTACCTTTGTGTCACAACTTTAACCCAAAGGTCGAGCTATTTTAGGGTGATTGGCGTAGTACTCGGAGACTGATTGTAAGCATGATTTTCATTAGTTGTCACACTGATTGTAAGCATGAGCAGGTGGAAGATTAGGTTAGTCTGAAGCTTACCTTAAACCCTCTGCCGCCGTTGAAATGAGGCGGCGTCGAGGAACCATGGAGAGCGGCGGGGAAAGGCGTCGCGCCATCCGGCCTCCTCTTGCGGTGGGAGAAGCGAATACTCCTGTGGCTCCGGCTGGCTCTGCACCCTCACGAGCGGCACACCATACTCGATCGATTCGTTATCCTCTGGGTGCTCGACCTTGACCCGATCGCCCACCACCTCTGCTGTTGTCGCCTCGGGCGGATCTATCTGCTCCATCGCCCAGAGGAGATACTCGATGAACTCGGAGGATTGCGGCTTGACTGGTGCCGAGGAGTATATGTACATCGCTGCCCTCATCGCCGTCGTCTCGCTCTTTCACATACATTGCCACATGGCCCGCACCGTCCTCGAAATCTCGCACTCATTGTCAAACCAACTAAGGATCTCCTTCAACCCGGCTAACTTTGCCTGGTCGCCGCCGGCAATCTGCAGATTATTGCTGCATCCTCTCCATAGATGTCCTTACGGTGGTCGGTTCTAGCTTTGGAAGATGGGAGGAGATCGGTGTTCTTGCAATAGAGAAGAGGGAGGCGAGGCGGTGGTTTTGGAATGGAGATGATGGAGAGGAGAGGAGGTGGTTTTGCAATGGAGAAGATCGAGAAGAGGAGAGGCGAGGCGGTGGTTTTGGAATGGAGATGATGGAGAGGAGAGGAGGTGGTTTTGCAATGGAGAAGATCGAGAAGAGGAGAGGCGAGGCGGTGGTTTTGGAATGGAGATGATGGAGAGGAGAGGATGTGGTTTTGCAATGGAGAAGAGGAGAGGGCGTCTGCGGCAGCGATTTAGGATTAGGCGAGAGGGCGGTAGCGCTGTGACTGGATCAAAATCAAAATCAATTTACCCTTCAATTAAGAAAGCGACCCACATTAACTAGTCTCCCTTTTATTCGGGTCATAATTGACCATGATTTTTGCACATAAAATATATGTTATATGTTGCAAAAATAATATAATTTGAAAGTACATTCGAATCTGAACCAAAGCGATACAATTTTTGGTGACATGCATTCACATTTTGCTTGTCAAATACTGATGCGTTGTCAAACTTTGACCCAAAATCATAAAACAACAAAAAAATACTTCCAAGACCAGCGCCGCTTTTCGCTCTTCTCCTCTTAAACCACCGCGCTCCTCTCTGTTCCAATCTAAATCCAGCGCCGCTCCTCTCCTCTTCTATTTCAAAACCACCACCCCTCCTCTCTGTTCTAGTCCAAAACCAGTGTCGCTCCTCTCCGTTCTATTCCAAAACCAGCGCTGCTCCTCTCCTCTTCCATTCAAAACCACCGGCGAGTGAAGGTGTTGTGGAGAAATAGATCGATGGAGAGTACAACCGATCGTGAGGATCATGAGCAGCGACCTGTGAAGCTAGCTAGGATGTTGGAATCAGTCTTGGTTTGACAACAAGGACCAACTAAGCGGCGGCGACATCCATGGCCAAATATCTGCAGAGCGAAAAGCGGCGATACTCCCGGAGAAGTCGTGGAGTACATAAAGCTGCTCCTCTGGGCCATGGAGCAAACAGATTCACGAATCCGATCGTGAGGAAGCGGTGGTGGGAGTGTCGATCCCAGATGGAGCATCCACGAGAGATTGAAGGATCGAGCATCTGAGGTGCCGTTTGTGAGGTGTCCTGCGAGGCGAGCGGTGGAGTCTTCGTCGTCGAACCCAACTGCAAGAGGAGAAAAGCAGTTGGCCGACGACGCTTCCCGCCATCGTCTCCCTCGCCGTTCACATTGTCTCACAGGCGGCTGTGCCGCCAAGGAATAGGAGGGCTGCCCCCAGCCCAATAGTCGGGCAGGTTGTGAATTGTCGGGGAGGAGCTTAGGGTTGTCGGTATTTGTAGGTTGTGAATTGTGTTTTGTGTTGTGTATTTTGAGAGTACTTTCAGATATGAATGTGTTTTGAATTTCAGATTTGCAGTATTGAGCATATGAAGTGTTTTATGAATTCTAGAGATCTATTTTAGCACTTAAAAGTGTAGTTTCATAGGAGTATAAAAGTGCAGACAATGTGATTCTCGAGAGAAAAGCGCAAGTTCAGTTTGAGATAAGCGCAAGTTCAGTTTCAGATAAGCTGCAACTTTGAGGCAGAGCATTTATATTAACACGACCTTTTCAAACAGGGTTAACATCATGTTGGAAGTTTTATTCATGATCGAAAATGGAACTACCAGCCAGTTAACATCATGCTGATCAACACTCATGCATAGCACATCTTCATATGATGCACAGTCAAAATGCCCACACAATGTCGAGTGTGCGAAACACAAAGAAAACGAGGGACGAAGTTTTGGCAAGTGCTGGACGTGGTTTTGGGCTGCCCGTCTAGGCTTTCATTTTTAACATCGCAGCCACGACCTCGGATGGGAGGTCCATAGGCCTGTTTGTATTTTCTTAGGGCCGTCATGTATCGACCGGCCTATGGACCTCGCATCCGAGGTTCTATTTTAGCATCCCAATTTATGTATTTTTTGAAGAAAGCGTGAGGTCTGTTCTATTTTCTATATAAGAATAGGAATGCCAGGTCAACTTATGTTTCCCTTCTAACTATATTATATATATTTAAATTATTTTATATGTTATTATATATTATTTTTATTGTCATCATATATTTAACGATACTTACATATGTAAGAAAACAATATCCCACATCTTATTAACTTATAAAATAATTTCTTAACAAATAAAATCCTGGATTGTTTTGCACGAATATCCTAGTGATTGTGTACAAAAGCTTGGTAAGATTTAAGGAGCGAATGTAATAATATCACTTATTATTTAAATATATTTATAACAAAATGCTCAGCCCTTTTTATTTTTTGATAACATTGTTGGCCCAACCCAACATTATAATTAGAATCAGCCCAACAAAATCGTGTATTTGAGAAAGTGCAAATGGCCTGTAATTTTTAGGAAATAAAATAAATGGGCGCATGGGCCTTCATTATTTGTTCACCCAGCCCAGCTAATGGCTGTAATTCAAAAAAAAAGATCAAATTGACTATAAATTCTACGGCATAAAAAAAAGATTGTAAATTATGAAAAAATGGGTTGAATATGTGCCACATTTTTGGAGGCTGAAATGTGGCCAATAGGTGAAGCCACCAGCATGAAGTCGTTGTCAATTTAGTCAACAAATGATTACGACATGTTAGCTGTTGGATTTACATCCAACGACCGGCATCCATCTTCAATCTCGTCTTCTTCCTCCGGCGCCGCCGGACCACCTCCGCCTCCTGCTGCTAGCATCTCTGCTTATGCAACCGCTATAAGCGCTTCTCCATCGTTGGCCAGGCCATCCTTCACCCCTCCACACCTCCTGTTCTTCTCCACCATTGCCCGAACCACACCGCACTAGAACCGGTTAACCCTCGTACACCTCTCCGTCTGCGACTCTACTCCCGCGTCTTCCCATCTCCGGCTCGTTGCTGTCCGAGGACTCGCCGTCGTCCACCACCTTGGATGCGCTCGGTGCGGCATGGTCAACGTGGTCAACGAACGACACCATCGAAAGTAGACTGTGCGTGGAGAGGCTGACAGCTGGGTCCACGGCCGCACACAAGGAAATGCCTCCTTATTACGCGCAAAATAATGATTCCTCCACCTGGCATCTGGGACCCATCGGAAGGGCCTCTATATTTCATGAAAAAAACGTGCCCCCTGCTGACATGTTGGACCCACCAGCTATCTTCGCACGCAAGGAAGTGCCTCCTTATTACGCACAAAAAAATGAATACCCCCACGCGGTGGAACCCAGCATAGTGGGAGGCTAACGTGGGCCTACCAAGTTGGCGAGACGGAGGGCTTTGTCAACTTAGTCAATATGAACGATTCTAGCTCCGGTTACCAAATGCGATGTTAGTCCAACGGCCGTAGTGCTTATTCAACCTCTGGTCTTCTTGCTCCGGCCGCCCAAACCAGCGCCCGGTCGTGCCACGTGCTCCTGCCTCCGTGGCCGGCTGTGATCTGTGAGGCCTCACCGCCCCCTACTACTCCCACCGCTGGCCAGGCCATCCCTCTACTCACCCACCTTGTAACACCGGAGTAACTTTCCATATTTGTAACTCAACTCTTGCCATTTCGGCATTGATATATGATATTCCCTCCGTGGTTGGGTTTTCTCCTTTTGCATTTTGTCCATGTCATGCATTTTTATTATGTCATCATGTGCATCGCATTTGCATACGTGTTAGATCTCATGATTCGAGCATTTTTCCGTTGTCCGTTTTGCAATCCGGCACTCCTATCTCCCCGGCGGTCCCTTTTACGTTTTTCCGTGTGCGGGTATTAAACCTTCTCGAAATGGACGAGGTTTGTCTAGTGGCCTTGGTATAACACCCGTAGACCACCGGTCAAGTTTTGGGTCATTTGGAGCTCGTTTGGTACTCAGCGGTTAACCGCACTCTCGCAAAGGCCTCTTTTAAGTTGCAGCCCAACACCTCCAAAACAGCCCAATAACCCATCTAAGTCACTCCCATGCTCTCCGTCGTTCGATCACGATCGTGTGAAAACTACACCTCATTTGGACTCTCCTAGCTCCCTCTATGCCTATTTAAACACCTCCTCCAAATCCGGATCATCCTCTTCCCGAAACCTAAAACCGTCCGCCTTGGCGGGCGTGTCCGCCGCCAGCCGGACACATCGCGCCGCCGCCCAGCATGTCAAAGCGCCACGTAACCCCGCCCGCCGCCCGCCTTCGCCATGAACCCATGAACCTGGCCAAGCCCTCCCGACCCCGCCGTCCGCCAGCGCCGCTTGGTAGCGCCTCCAGCAGCGCCTCCGCCTCCGGCGCCGCCGCCAGCGCCGCCTCGCCGCCGCCCGATGCGCCCGCGCCACCACCGACCCCGCCCGCCCGGCCGCCCTGCCGCCGCCGCCCTCGCCGCGCCTTCGCGCCGCCGGCGCGGCGCCGGCCGCCGCCCGCCGACCCGATCGCCGCCCGGCCCCGCCGGCCGCCTCCCCTCGCCGGCCGACCCCGCCGGCGAGCGCCTTCCTCCGCCGCGCCCCGATCCGATCCGATCCGGCCGGCCTCGGGAATCCCGCCGTTGACTTCTCTCTCCCCTCCATTTTTCTCTAAGTTTTTGCATCATTGTTATTTTGTGCAATTTTCAACGTGCTATATCTTCGCATCCGTAGATCCATTTTTCGCGTATAATATGTCAAATTGTTCGTCTCGAAGAGTAGATCATTTCGTCTCATTGCATCATTTTCATTTGAGCTCATCTTGATGCCCGAAAT
Organism: Aegilops longissima; assembly: GCA_021605205.1. Lineage (NCBI taxonomy): Eukaryota > Viridiplantae > Streptophyta > Magnoliopsida > Poales > Poaceae > Aegilops > Aegilops longissima. Next base: position 10,310 of record JAHIAM010007073.1, read on the forward strand.
GCTGTTGGAAGAGTGCTATGTGTTGTTAGTTTCTGTTTTTAACAGAAGTTGCACTTTTGTTATTTTGCCATGATTATTGTGTGCACCCTATGAATTTGATTCCTACATGTGTTTTGTAAATGCCATGCCATCTTTCAGGGGTGTATGCCATGTATTTTTGTGATCTATGTGGTGACTAGCACAAGCATGCAAAGTAGGTGTCCTGTTGTTGCTGATTTCAGCCCTGTTTTAGCTGATTTTGATGCCATGTTAACTTGATGATACCAAGAGATCTATGCATATTTTGAGATACTTCAGTAAGGGTGTTTTGTAAATAATGTCTTGCTCTATCCATTCATGCCTTTGTTTGCAATTATGGAGTGCCATAGCTTGAGTCAATCGAGCTCTACTTTTGCTATCAAATGTTTCCTGGCAGATTGTATACATGTTATTCAATTTTGCCTAGCTTGTTGTGGTTGATCCATTTATGCTATGTTATTGTTCTTGCCATGTATGTCTTCTATATCATGTCTTCTTGATGTATGTATGCTTAGTTTATCATATAAGGCTCTGTAGTGAGTGCATTGAGCTTGTAAACATGCCTACTCGTTATCAGTTTTGACATGTCATGTTGCTGAATCTGTTAAGAAACTTTCAATATTGACATGGGTGTTACTATATTTTCTAGTCCTTTTTGGCTTATGGTCAGTAAGGGACTTTTGTTCTAGGCTTTGAGTAGATTCATTCCATGCCATGTTTTGCTATTTTAAGGTCCTGTAGCATGTAGTTTTGCTGCTCTGAACATTGCAACCTGATGCTGTTTTGCCATGTCCAGCCTGATATTTTGTGCACTTTTGCCATGCTTGTTTGAACCTGTTATGATGTGAACTAGCCGTAGCTCAGTGCTCATCTTTTGTCGAGCATCATGTGTAGATCACTGCCATGTGCTTTGTTGTTACGTTTGGGTGCAGTAGCTTAATTATTTGTTGCTTGCTAAGTGGCATCATGCTGTTAATGGCAGATTTGCGCCATTCTTGTTTTGCTTGCCATTTGCAAACCGTGCATCCGTTTCGGTGATCTTTATATCGATTTCAACGAAATCATCTCATCTTTCAATGGCATGCTTGGTTTGCCAAGTTGATGCCTGGTTCATCATTACCTTCGGGCGCACATAAGCATTGCATATCGCATCCGCATATCATGTCATGTTTTGCATCATGTTGATTGTGCATTGCACCGTGATTTATTGTGGTTCCTTTGTTTGTGTTGTTGCTTTGGGTAGAGTCGGGAGGCGAGTGCGTGAGCGAGGAACCTGTTGAGAACGCTTTCGAGGATCAAGCTTTCGACAACTCGAGAACATTGCGAGCAAGATGACCATACCCTCGAAATCACTTCTATCTTTGCTATGCTAGTTGCTCGCTCTTTTGCTATGCCTATGCTCGATGCCTACCACTTGCTATATCATGCCACCCATATTGCCATGTCAGCCCTAACCATCCTTTCCTAGCAAACCGTTGATTGGCTATGTTACCGCTTTGCTCAGCCCTCTTATAGCGTTGCTAGTTGCGAGTGAAGTTGAAGTTTGTTCCTTGTTGGAACATGGAGATGTTGTTCCTTTTTGGAACATGTTTACTTGTTGGGGATATCACAATATATATATCTGCTATAATTAATGCATCTATATACTTGGTAAAGGGTGGAAGGCTCGGCCTTATGCACAGTGTTTTGTTCCTCTTGCCACCTAGTTTCCGTCATACGGTGTTATGTTCCTTGATTTTGCGTTCCTTACGGTTGGGTGATTTATGGGACCCCTTGACAGTTCGCTTTGAATAAGACTCGTCCGCAAGGCCCAACTTTGGTTTTACCATTTGCCACCTAAGCCTTTTCCCCGGGTTTTCGCGAGCCGAGGGTCATCTTTATTTAACCCCGGACCGGTGCTCCTTGAGTGCTGGCCCAAACAAGTAGACTGCGGGGCCACCAGGGAAACTTCGAGGCTTGGTTTTACTCGTAGGATGTCTCATCCGGATGTGCCACGAGCGAGATATGTGCAGCTCCTATCGGGTTGTCGGCTGTCGGTGGCTTTGCTGGTCTTGTTTTATTCTGTCGAAATGTCTTGTAGTCCGGGATTCGAGATTGATCGGGTCTTCCGGTAGAAGAATATCCTTCGTTGACCGTGAGAGCTTATAATGGGCTAAGTTGGGACACCCTGCGGGTAATATCTTTGAAAGCCGTGCCCGCGGTTATGAGGCAGATGGGAATTTGTTAATGTCGGTTGTAGAAAACCCAAAGTTGACCTCAATTAAAATACACATCAACGGCGTGTGTAACCGTGATGGTCTCTTCTCGGCGAGTCCGGGAAGTGAACTGCGATGTTGGAGTTATGTCGGCGTAAGTAGTTCAGGATCACTTCTTGATCGCTACTAGCTTCACGACCGTGCTTTGCTCCTCTTCTCGCTCTCTTTTGCGAAGTAGCCACCATATATGCTAGTAAACTTGCTGCAGCTCCACTTTACTACTCTGTCCTTCCTATAAGCTTAAATAGTCTTGATCTCGCGGGTGTGAGATTGCTGAGTCCCGTGACTCACGGATACTTCAAAACAGTTGCGAGGTTCGATGAGGCGGTGCAGGTGATTCAACCGAGCTCAAGTGGGAGTTCGACGAGGCGTGGTCGTTACTATGTGTCTTTTCACGATGATCGTAGTGGTGCCCAGTTGGGACGATTCGGGGATCTGTGTAGCATTTGGGGTATCTTCTTTTATTTTGGTTCCGTGGTCGGACCTTGAGTGTACTCTGAATGATGGATGTTTATTTATGTCTTGTGTGAAGTGGCATTGTAAGCCAACTATGTATCTCTTTCCTTAATTATTACATGGGTTGTGTGAAGATTACCTCACTTGCGACATTGCTTTCAATGCGGTTATGCCTCTAAGTCGTGCCTCGACACGTGGGAGATATAGCCGCATCAGGCGTTACAAGTTGGTAATCGAGCCTTCCCGACTTAGAGCCCCTACTTGATTGTTTGCTGCCGTTGTTGAGTCTAGAATGGAAAATGTTTTGAGTCTTAGGATTATATATATCGGAGTAGGATTCTTTTACTCCCGGTCCTTCATCGCTCTGTGAGGTCTCTGACGTAGAGTTTTGACTCTTCTCTTCTCAAATTTCACTAAAAATTTTTTAGGATCACGTGGGTATCTTGGAATCGTTCGATGGTTTTGTGGCGAGAACATTGTTCTTGGTGCCTCGACATTTAGGGGTTGTGGCGGTGTCCGGGAGTTGAGCTCGAGGTGTTGTCGTCACAATTTTATCGTTGCGATTCTGGAATACTGAGTTTTGCCGACATCGAAATCTCTTTTGTGCAGTTGTTGGTGAGATAACCACGATAGCCCGATCTTGTGGCGAGTGCGGGAATATTGCCATGACTTGTATAACGGATGTTTTTGAAGGTCGAGGTACCACGATTTCGAGGATTTCTTGGTTATGTGTTGACGGATGGATACAAGCTGGATCTAGGTATTGTTAGTTTGGGTGATATATTTTGTGTCCCTGTATCCCCAACACCAGATTGCATAACCAGAAAGTTTGGGAGTTTATAGGTGGGAATTCTAGTAGCTTACGGGATATTCTTTCCGGCGGATGTATGATTTGAGATTGGGGTTCAACGTCTAGTGGTCCGCCCATTCACGGTCGATTCTGATGGTCGCGAGGCGTCTTAAAGAATCCTTGGCTATGCTGATTCGGGGCGTCTTGTTAGTCATTCGTGACGTCCGCTATCGTCGTGTCGTGTGGGCCCCACCACGAACACTTTGGTGAAATCTCTATCATGTGTTTGTTCGGCTCATTCTAGCAGCCAATCTTTTGTTTTCAGTTGTGATATTGATTTGTTTCTAAGGAGATGTTGTTTCCATATCTTTATCTAAGTGGCTTCTCACCTTAATGGGCGTGTGATGATTAACTTTGGAATTCATTCGTTCATTCTTGTTGAATGTTTATTGTGAAGACTATATGTTGCAATTTCTATCCGTTGATTCTACTTATCTTTTGTCTATCAAAGGACTAACGGATGTCACCCTCTTGAGGATGGCTCCATGCAGCGTCGAATCCGGATCGCAATGATGGGGATCGGTCGAACCCTCCACCTCCACCTCCACCTCCGCCTCCGGAGGCACGGCAAGCTATCATGGCAGCCACCAATGCCAATGCTCGAGATGATTTTGCAGCTCTTGCAGAAGCGTACTCGAGGCAAGGCAATCAAGGCAATCAAGGCAATCAAGGTCAAGGCAACAATCAGCCACACTTTGCTACTCTCGATCGGTTCCTCGCTAATCGGCGAAGTCTTTCGGTTTACGTGTTGAGGCCACAGGCGGCTGGCGATTGGTTAGTGGACATCTGCAAGCACTTTGGTTGTAGCAATGTCGGACACTGAGGACTTTGTCAAGTTTGCATCGTTTCAACTCAAGGATCAAGCTGCTTTGAGTGGTACCGACAATACAAAGATTCGAGAGGAGGTCGTGTCATTACAGGATGAGTTCGCCGTGATTTGAGCTCATCACATTCGAAAAGTGTTGTTGAGAGCAAGCGTGAGGAGTTCCGCAATCTCAAGCAGGGCAACATGTCGTCTATCAATACAATATCCAGTTCGAAGCTTCGCTCGTTTTGCTAAGCAAGGCGTGCACGATGAAAGAGTATGATCTATCAATTGAGAGGTGGTGCGAGAGAAGATCTGCAATTACCTCTTGTGCTTTTGAGCGAGATAAGTATGATGATTTCTACAACATGGCTCTGAAGCAAGAAGCTGCCCAGCTCAAATGTGAGGCTTCTAAGAAGAGAATCGGGGATGCAGATTCAGTCCTCTTCGTCCTCTCAAGTGGCAGCTAAGCAGCAGAAGTTTTACCTTTCTCCTCCTCCGTTCCGTCGGCCTTACCGGCAGAGAAAAACTCAGGTGGCGTGGATCTTCCCACCCACCCAACCCAAGCTATCGAGAACAAGTCTAATTCTCAAGCTCCAAGGTCAAGTGCTCCTTACCACCGTCCGCTCTCGAGGTCACTTGCAACAAGTGTCGCGAAGGGTCACTATCTGAACAAGTGCTTCAACAGGCGCCTTCGCCTCCTCCTCTGTGAAATCTTCCGGCAATGCGGTGGTCAAGCATAATCCCAAGTTTGCAAAGGTCAATATGATGAATGCAGCTCAAGCGGAGAATCTTGATGTGATAATGGGTAATCTCTCGATTAATGATATTCTGCAAAAGTCTTATTTGATCTTGGTGCATCGCATTCTTTCATGTCATATCCTTTTGCATGAAGCACAATGTTGACACGAGATTCTCTCAAAGTTATGCAAGTTGTTTCCCCGGAAGGCTTATGAATTCTAGTTTGGTTGCTCCTAATGTCTCTATCAAGATGGGCGATTATAGATTTCTTTCTAAACCAATTGTTCTTGGTGACTCGGATATTGATCTTATTCTCGGAATGGGTGGCTTTCTCAGCACAAAGCTCAGCTTGATTGTGCTGCCGGGAAATTCAATTGACTCACTCTTCTAATGATGTGATCATCTATGCGCTCGTGATGAAACCATTGGTTGTTTTCTCTCAATGAGAAAGGCGAACTGAATGCCATCTCTCAATTCGATCGTTTGTGAGTACCAAGATGTCTTTCGGAAGAGCTTCGGGTATGCCTCCTCATCGGCGATTGAGTTCGTTATCGATCTTGAGCACGGCTTTGAACCCGTTTATGGCGTCCATACAAGCTTGGACCTGATGAGCTGAAGGAATTGAAGAAGCAGCTCGATGAACAAGAGCGTCTGGGTTTGATCGGACCGAGTTCATCTCCTTGGGGTTGTGGTGTTCTTTTGTCGGAAGAAGGATGGCGCGGACCGACTTTCGTCGATTACCGTCCATTGAATAAGAAGACAATCAAGAACAAGTATCCACTTCCCAACATCAATGAGCTTTTCGAGCAACTCAAAGGTGCTACGGTGTTCTCTAAGCTTGACCTTCGTATGGGTTATCATCAGATTCGCATTACGTGAACAAGATATTCCCAAGACATCATTGAGAACAAGCTTTGGTTCTTATGAATATCTTGTCATGTCTTTCGGCCTCGTCAATGCTCCTCCAACATTCTCTCGGATGATGAACTTCATATTCAACCCCTACACCAATGAATTCGTCTTGGTCTATCTTGATGATATTTTGGTCTTCTCCAAGAATAAGAAGGATCATGCCAAACATTTGCGATTGGTGCTAGACAAGCTCGAGTATCAATTCTATGCTAAGTTCTCCAAATGTGAATTTTGGCTTGATGAAGTGCTTTATCTTGGTCATATCATCTCCGCCAAAGGGCATCGCTGTTAATCCAGAAGGTGTCCGCAATTGTGAATTGGGAACCTCCTCGGAATGTCAAGCAGCTCCATGATTTTCTTGGTCTTGCAAGCTATTGCGAAGATTCGTTGAGAACTTCTCCAAGATTGCAAAACCTCTTTCCAACCTTCTCGAAGCATGTGAAGTATATACGGTCTCCAGAGTGTGGCGTTGCTTTCAATACCCTCAAAGAGAAACTCGTCACAGCTCTGTCTTGACTCCTCTGATGAATCCAAGCCATTTGAAGTTTTACGTGATGCTTCTCTTCAAGGTCTCGGTGCTGTGTTAATGCAAGAGAAAGAGTTGTGGCTTATACCTCTCGCTTGATTGAAGCCCAGCGAGAAGAACTACCCACTCACGATCTTGAGTTGGCGGCAGTTGTCCATGCATTGATTACGTGGAGACATCTCTTGTTGGGAAGGAAAGTGGACATTTTCACTGATCACAAGAGTCTCAAGTACATCTTCCTCAGCCCAACCTCAACCTCGAGGCAGACTCGATGGGTGAAATGATTCAGAGTACAACCCAAGTATTGAGTATACTCGGGCAAAGCCAATGTCATTGCAGATGCTTTGGCAGGAAAGCTTCTTTGCAGATCTAATCCTCAAGCCCTTTCAGCGGATCTCTGTGAATCTTTCCATAAGCTGAATCTTCAAGTTGTTCCTCAAGGCTTTCTTGCCAACCTCATAGTCTCTCCTACTTTGGAAGATCAGATTCGTGAGGCTCAACTTCTGGATACCATGGTGAAAAAGTGAAGCGTGGTATCGACAAGGGCATTTCAAGTACAAGTGCTTCCACGTTGATGACAAAGACACTCTGTTCTTTGAGGACGGATTATGGTTCCTAAGGGTGATCTGAGAAAAGTCATTATGAGCGAGGCTCACAATTCGCTTCTATCCATTCATCACGGAAATGCGAAGATGTACCATGACCTCAAGCAGTCATATTGGTGGACTCGAATGAAGCGAAATTGCTCAATTCGTGAATGAGTGTGATGTCTGCGAGAAGAGTGAAAGCAGAACACCAAAGACCAGTGGTCTCCTTCAACCTCTTGCTATTCGAATGGAAGTTTGATCATATTGAAATGGACTTCGTGGCTGGCTTTCCAAAGTCCAAGCGTGGAAATGATGCTATCTTCGTTGTCATTGACAAGCTTACTAAAGTGGCTCATTTTCTTCCTATCAAAGAATCCATCACAGCAGCTCGGTTGGCGAGCTATACACCTCGAGATTGTCTCCTTGCGGCATTCCACAAGTGATCTCTTGAGACCGTGGCAGCATCTTTACCTCCAAGTTTTGGGATTCTTTTAGAAGGCCATGGGCACCAACATTCGTTTCAGCACAGCTTTCCATCCTCAAACAAGTGGCCAAGTTGGCGAGTAAATCAAATCCTTGAAGATATGCTCGGGGCTTGTGTCATTTCCTTGGTATGAAGTGGGAAGATTGTCTTCCATATGCGAGTTCTCTTACAACAACAGCTTCCAAGCGAGTTCGGGCAAGGCCCCATTGAAATTCTCTATGGCGAGAAAGTGCGTACTCCTCTCAATTAGTGCTGAGGCAATTGAGCGCCAACTTCTTGGCAATGACTTGATCCTGAAGCGGAAGAAATGTGCCAAGTCATTCGTGAGAATCTCAAAGCAGCATAATCGCGCGGAAAAGCTATTATGATGATAAGCACCGTGATGTGGCTTTTGAAATCGGAGACCATGTCTACCTCGCGTCTCTCAATGAAAGGCACTTTCGTAAACCCGGTATCAAAGGAAGCTTGCCCCTAGATCGTGGGTCCTTTCAAGATCATTGGGAAAGAAGCGATCTAGCCTATCAACGAGCTTCCATCCAACTTTGCAAGCGTGCACGATGTGTTCCACGTGTCACAACCGCAAGTGCTTCAAGACTCTGAGCACTATCAACGAAGATTGACCTTCAAGAAGATCTCTCTTATCATGAGCACCCGTTGCTATTCTTGAAGAAAGCCGGCGCAAGACTGCGCAACAAGTCAATCAAATTCCTGAAAGTGAAGTGGTCACACCATTCCGACCGAGAAGCTACTTGGGGCGCGAGGATCACCTCCGTTCGAATATCCGGAGTTCTTTCGGTCCTAGATCTGGGGCGAGATCCTCTTGTAGTGGTGGAGTGTTGTAACACCCGGAGTAACTTTCCATATTTGTAACTCCAACTCTTGCCATTTTCGGCATTGATATATGATATTCCCTCCGTGGTTGGGTTTTCTCCTTTTGCATTTTGTCCATGTCATGCATTTTTATTATGTCATCATGTGCATCGCATTTGCATACGTGTTAGTCTCATGATTCGAGCATTTTTCCGTTGTCCGTTTTGCAATCCGGCACTCCTATCTCCCGGCGGTCCCTTTTACGTTTTTCCGTGTGCGGGTATTAAACCTTCTCGAAATGGACGAGGTTTGTCTAGTGGCCTTGGTATAACACCCGTAGACCACGGTCAAGTTTGGTCATTTGGAGCTCGTTTGGTACTCAGCGGTTAACGCACTCTCGCAAAGGCCTCTTTTAAGTTGCAGCCCAACACCCCTCAAAACAGCCCAATAACCCATCTAAGTCACTCCCATGCTCTCCGTCGTTCGATCACGATCGTGTGGTAACTACACCTCATTTGGACTCTCCTAGCTCCCTCTATGCCTATTTAAACACCTCCTCCAATCCGGATCATCCTCTTCCCGAAACCTAAAACCGTCCATGCGCCCGGACGTGTCGCCGCCACCCGGACATCGCGCCGCCGCCGCGCGCATGTCGGGGCGCCACGTAACCGCGCCGCCGCCGCCTGCCTCCCATCGAACCCTTGAGCCTGGCAAGCCCTCCCGGCCACATGCCCGTCCGCGCCCGCCGCGCTTCGGTAGCGCCTCCCCAGCGCCTCCGCCTCCAGCGCCGCCGCCAGCGCCGCCTCGCCGCCGCCGGTCGCGCGCCACCACCGACCCGCCGCCCGGCTCCAGCCCCGCCGCCGCCCTCCGCCGCCCTTGCCATGCCCGCCCTTCGCGGCGCCCGCCCTGCCGCCGCCGACCCAGTCGCCGCCCGGCCCCCGCCGCCTCCCTCGCCCGGCCGACCCGCGGCGCGCCTTCCTCCCGCCCGATCCGATCCGATCCGATCCGGCCTCGGGAATCCGCCGTTGACTTCTCTCTCCCTCCATTTTTCTCTAAGTTTTGCATCATTGTTATTTTGTGCAATTTTCAATGTGCTATATCTTCGCATCGTAGATCCATTTTCGCGTATAATATGTCAAAATGTTCGCCTCGAAGAGTAGATCATTTCATCTCATTGCATCATTTTCATTTGAGCTCATCTTGATGCCTGAAATGCTGTTGGAAGAGTGCTATGTGTTGTTAGTTTCTGTTTTTAACAGAAGTTGCACTTTTGTTATTTTTCCATGATTATTGTGTGCACCCTATGAATTTGATTCCTACATGTGTTTTGTAAATGCCATGCCATCTTTCCAGGGGTGTATGCCATGTATTTTGTGATCTATGTGGTGACTAGCACAAGCATGCAAAGTAGGTGTCCTGTTGTTGCTGATTTCAGCCCTGTTTTAGCTGATTTTGATGCCATGTTAACTTGATGATACCAAGAGATCTATGCATATTTTGAGATACTTCAGTAAGGGTGTTTTGTAAAGCATGTCTTGCTCTATCCATTCATGCCTTTGTTTGCAATTATGGGGTGCCATAGCTTGAGTCAATCGAGCTCTACTTTTGCTATCAAATGTTTCCTGGCAGATTGTATACATGTTATTCAATTTTGCCTAGCTTGTTGTGGTTGATCCATTTACGCTATGTTATTATTCTTGCCATGTATGTCTTCTATGTCATGTCTTCTTGATGTATGTATGCTTAGTTTACCATATAAGGCTCTGTAGTGAGTGCATTGAGCTTGTAAACATGCCTACTCGTTATCAGTTTTTGACATGTCATGTTGCTGAATCTGTTAACGAAACTTTCAATATTGACATGGGTGTTACTATATTTTCTAGTCCTTTTTGGCTTATGGTCAGTAAGGGACTTTTGTTCTAGGCTTTGAGTAGATTCATGCCATGCCATGTTTTGCTATTTTAAGGTCCTGTAGCATGTAGTTTTGCTGCTCTGAACATTGCAACCTGATGCTGTTTTGCCATGTCCAGCCTGATATTTTGTGCACTTTTGCCATGCTTGTTTGAACCTGTTATGATGTGAACTAGCCGTAGCTCAGTGCTCATCTTTTGTCGAGCATCATGTGTAGATCACTGCCATGTGCTTTGTTGTTACGTTTGGGTGCAGTAGCTTAATTATTTGTTGCTTGCTAAGTGGCATCATGCTGTTAATGGCAGATTTGCGCCATTCTTGTTTTGCTTGCCATTTGCAAACCGTGCATCCGTTTCGGTGATCTTTATATCGATTTCAACGAAATCATCTCATCTTTCAATGGCATGCTTGGTTTGCCAAGTTGATGCCTGGTTCATCATTACCTTCGGGCGCACATACGCATTGCATATCGCATCCGCATATCATGTCATGTTTTGCATCATGTTGATTGTGCATTGCACCGTGATTTATTGTGGTTCCTTTGTTTGTGTTGTTGCTTTGGGTAGAGTCGGGAGGCGAGTGCGTGAGCGAGGAACCTGTTGAGAGCGCTTTCGAGGATCAAGCTTTCGACAACTTTGAGAACATTCGAGCAAGATGACCATACCCTCGAAATCACTTCTATCTTTGCTATGCTAGTTGCTCGCTCTTTTGCTATGCCTATGCTGCGATGCCTACCACTTGCTATATCATGCCACCCATATTGCCATGTCAGCCCTAACCATCCTTTCCTAGCAAACCGTTGATTGGCTATGTTACCGCTTTGCTCAGCCCTCTTATAGCGTTGCTAGTTGCAGGTGAAGTTGAAGTTTGTTCCTTGTTGGAACATGGAGATGTTGTTCCTTTTTGGAACATGTTTACTTGTTGGGGATATCACAATATATATATCTTCTATAATTAATGCATCTATATACTTGGTAAAGGGTGGAAGGCTCGGCCTTATGCAGTGTTTTGTTCCTCTTGCCACCTAGTTTCCGTCATACGGTGTTATGTTCCTTGATTTTGCGTTCCTTACGGTTGGGTGATTTATGGGACCCCTTGACAGTTCGCTTTGAATAAGACTTCGTCCGGCAAGGCCCAACTTTGGTTTTACCATTTGCCACCTAAGCCTTTTCCCGGGTTTCGCGAGCCGAGGTCATCTTTATTTAACCCCGGACGGTGCTCCTTGAGTGCTGGCCCGAAACAAGTGAACTGCGGGGCCACCAGGGAAACTTCGAGGCTTGGTTTTACTCGTAGGATGTCTCATCCGGATGTGCCACGAGCGAGATATGTGCAGCTCCTATCGGGTTGTCGGCTGTCAGGTGGCTTTGCTGGTCTTGTTTTATTCTTTGTCGAAATGTCTTGTAGTCCGGGTTCGAGATTGATCGGGTCTTCGGTGAAGGAATATCCTTCGTTGACCGTGAGAGCTTATAATGGGCTAAGTTGGGACACCCTGCGAGGTAATATCTTTGAAAGCCGTGCCCATGATTTATGAGGCAGATGGGAATTTGTTAATGTCGGTTGTAGAAAACCCAAAGTTGACCTCAATTAAAATACACATCAACGCGTGTGTAACCGTGATGGTCTCTTCTCGGAGTCCGGGAAGTGAACTGATGTTGGAGTTATGTCGGCGTAAGTAGTTCAGGATCACTTCTTGATCGCTACTAGCTTCACGACCGTGCTTTGCTCCTCTTCTCGCTCTCTTTTGCGAAGTAGCCACCATATATGCTGAGTAAACTTGCTGCAGCTCCACTTTACTACTCTGTCCTTCCTATAAGCTTAAATAGTCTTGATCTCATGGTGTGAGATTGCTGAGTCCCGTGACTCACAGATACTTCAAAACAGTTGCGAGGTTCGATGAGGCGGTCAGGTGATTCAGCCGAGCTCAAGTGGGAGTTCGACGAGGCGTGGTCGTTACTATGTGTCTTTTCCGATGATCGATAGTGGTGCCCAGTTGGGACGATTCGAGGGATCTGTGTAGCATTTGGGGTATCTTCTTTTATTTTGGTTCCGTAGTCGGACCTTGAGTGTACTCTGAATGATGGATGTTTATTTATGTCTTTGTGTGAAGTGGCATTGTAAGCCAACTATGTATCTCTTTCCTTAATTATTACATGGGTTGTGTGAAGATTACCTCACTTGCGACATTGCTTTCAATGCGGTTATGCCTCTAAGTCGTGCCTCGACACGTGGGAGATATAGCCGCATCGAGGCGTTACACACCCTGTTATTCTGGCGGCGGCAACCTCACACCATGACGAACGGTGAACCCTCGTACTCCTCTTTGCGTGGGCATCCTGCTGCGTCTTCCACGACTCCGAGTCGTCCCCTTCCTAGGCCCGCCATCGTCCACGCCGTGGTGCTCTCGGCGGGCGTGGTCAGCGTGGTCGAGCGACTTCCATCGGACATGGATTATGCGTGGAGAGGCGACAAGCGGGTCCACTGACGCAGCAAGGAAGTTCCTCCTTATTACAGCGCAAAATAATGATTCCTCCACGGCGGGGACCCACGAGCAGACCACCGTATTTCACAAAAACGTTTCCCACATTGCTGGGACCCTGGCTACATCTTATGCCTTAGGAAGTGCGTTGGACAAAAAAAGCGTTTTGCCCCACGGCTGCTGGGACCCACCAGCTACATCGTCGCCGCAAGGAAGTGCGTCCGGGCAAAAAAAGCGATTCGTCCCCACATTGCTGGGACCCACCAGCTACATCTTCGCATGCGCAAAGGAAGTGCGTCAGAGCAAAAAAAACGATTAAGCCCCTCATTGCTGGGACCCACCAGCTACATTTTATACGCAAGAAGTGCGACGGTCGGGACCCACCTGGTGAGCGTACATAGCGTTGTCATTCTGGTCGTGACGATATGCGTACATCTTGGTAGTTGTAAGCGGCGCGCGTAGCCGTAGTAGAAGCGCGCCGTAGCATGTACGCGTCGTCTGCGGCAGGGTGCAGAAAGAAAATCTGACCACATCGTACATACGGGCGGGGTCTCGAATGCCTACTACGGCGCGCACGTCGGCAGGGCTCGTGTACATGGCTGGGTCGGAGCGGAGAAACAACATCGTCGTCGTGTTCATGGGAGGCAGCGGAATGCGTCGTGTTCATGGGAGAACAGCGGAATCGTCATGTTCGCCGGGAGCAGCAGAATGCATCGTGTTCGCCGGGAGGCAATAAAGCGCATAGGAGCCAACGGCTTGGGCGGAGCGGCGATGGAAGCGAGGCTTGGCGTCCGCGAAGCGGAGAAGCGACCTTGTGTTCGGCCGGCCCCGTTGAAACAGGATCCTGTTCGCCGGGAGAAGTGCAGCGTAACGCAAAATGAAGGAAGCGGACCTCCTACGGCGAAGCAGGGGTCCTATTGATCGGGAGGGTGTGGCGTCTTGCCAAAGCGGATGAAAGCGGACCTCCTCTTTGTCAAAACAGGGCTCTGTTGACCGGGAGGAGTGTGGCGTACCGCCAAAAGCAGGCCAAGCAGACTTGTGTTGGGCCTTCACGGTGAAATAGCAGTCTGTTCGCCGGGAGGGTGTGGTGTACCGCAAAGCAGGACTCCACGGGATCTGTTCATCTCCACCATCGACCTCCTCCGGCCTCCAAGGGCTACCATCGACCTCCTCCGGCCTCCACGGGCTCCTGTTCATCCAGCCTCCACAGCGCGCTTCTCCACGGCTCTTGTTCAACCACCCCCCCTACAGGCACCCCTCCACAGGCACCCCTCCACCGTCTGTTCATCCAGCCCTCCACACCACGGGGTCTGTTCAACCACCCCTCCACGGCCACCCCTCCACCGTCTCTGTTCATCCAACCCTCCACACCATGGGGTCCTATTCATCCGAAACGCGCCACCACTCCTTTATTCATCAACCCCCCGCCCCATAGCGATCACCGTTCATCAAATCGATCGGCTTGATTAGCGGCGATGGCGAAAAATTGCTCGATCGTTTTGATTAATAACCATCGATCATCGCTCGGGTTCGATAAGCGTAACTGCGGTGCAATCGCTCCGGAGTTCGATAACGCGTAACTGCGGTCTGTCGTTGGGTTGATTAGAGCCCAACGCCTCGCTCGGGTTGATTAGAGCCAACGCCTACTGCGTGTCACGAAGAAACACGCATCGCTTCGGCCCCGACCTCCCACCGTAACCGGCAACTCCCAAAATTTTCCTCCCCTCGCTTCTACCATGGTTTTTCCGTCATGGGCCCAAAGAATGTCATGCAGCTGCGTCTCCGGCCCGCCAGGCGAAAATCCCATTTTCCGTCATGATTTTTTGTCATAAGTAGGAGCCCACCATCTAAGATGATACGGGTTTTGTCACAATTATCGTCATAGAAGTGTCATATGTATGACATAATTTTTTTCGTTAAACCCAAAATGTCATGGATGTGTCTTTTTTTTTGTAGTGTGGCGGCATCTCCTTCGTCCCATGTTTGGGCGAGGCTGGTTCAATAGGTAAGGCAATTGGTCGAGGTTAGGGCTAGGTGCTCCACATGTTGAGGCGGTTTTCCCTTACCTTTATTGGCCCTTGTCCTGTGCTTGGTATTAGCCACAAAGTCCATCTTGTGATCCGCTTCGTTTGCCGCCGTTTCCATGACCGCGGGCTATGATCTGCCCTTGGTGTTGCCACTCTTCTTTCCCTTCCTGTCTTATCATCATCCGGACTCGGGATCCTTGATACTATCGAGTCGGCATACTTTACTAAAGCGGCCATGAGGGTTCCCATGTCATTGCAATGGCGTTTCATCCGTCCCAACTTCAACCCGGAGGCTTAAACGGCACTTGTCTTCCAAAGTTACAAGCTGCGGTGTCGGCGTTGATGCGGTCGATGAATGCAAAATTTCGAGACCAGGCGCACCTTTGGGTTGTTGATTCTCCTTCCTCCTGTACCACGAGCAGCTAAGTCCACAATCGACATGGGCTGCTTGCATGTATCCTTAAAATTCTGGATAAACCGAGGCTCTCAACTCGGCCCATGATCCGATAGAGTTAGCGGTAGACTCTTTAACCAAATGCAGAGCCGTCCTTCTAGCATCATGGTGAAATACTTGCGCTGGCTGCATCATCACATCTAGCATCTCCATGGCCATCTCATAGCTTTCAACCCATGTCTCGGAGGTAAATCGGCGGTGTAATTTGGCACCTTATGCGGGCCCTTGAAATCCTTAGGCAGGCGTACATTGCATAACCTTGGGATGAGACCCGACACCCCAAAAGAGCTAGAGGTAACTCCTGGCTCTGCTCGGCGTGGTTAGACGAACCGGAGATGGTAGCGGGCTTCATCTTTTGCTGCTAACTTCGGCCTCCCTGCGTACGAGCCGGTCCACCACCTCCGAGCATCACCTGGCGCCCCTGCGGGTTGTAGCCCCCAGGCGGTTCGCGATTCAGCGCATTGCTTGACATGGCAGTTCATCCACATGCTGTTGAAACTCCGGCTTGGGCGGGGTGGAATGAATCCGATCCATTTGTATGAACAAGCCTCTGTTGCACCAAGGCTGTCGAAGAAGCTCTTTAACCGGCGGCGTCTCGACCGCGCCGGGCTCGCCTTCAATTGGGATAGCCTACAGCCGTGAAGCGGCAACAATAAGGTGTCCATCGGAGTAGAGTAATGACCGGTGGTGTTGGGGCGAGTTGCGTCACAATGTTGTTACGGCGGCGGATCCATCAAGCGAAGGCTGAACGGCGCCCCGCTCCAGTGCCTCCGCATACTGTTTGCTACCGGTGATTCTTGGTCCCCTTTTGGGGTGTTAAATAGGTTCCTAGCATCATAAACCCGGAGGCACGAGATCGGTGCCTTCTCTTTAGGACTTCGTGCGATGCATTACGATCCGGCATGAGCGGTAGGCACAATGCATCCAGCGGCCGCTCGCGGCCATCTGGTATCCTCGGTTGCCGTCGGCCTTGGCGTGAGTATGTCGATCCTTTACTTCGCGATTTCCGCATTGTGCGCGTCTGATCCGCTGGGTTAGCCTCCGCCATCGGTGTTGCCAATGCATCAAATAGATCGAGATAAAACCTGGCGGCGACGCCTGAGGCCTCCTACCCGGCTGCCGTCGCCGCTCTTGATCCGGAGATCATTCTTTCTTTTGATCGAAGAGTGGGCGCCGGTGTGTACCGACCACGAAGATTCCAACCGGTTGGGCGGATCGGAGGGTCGAAATCATCGCCATCGGAACAACCTCCAATCCGGCCATCTTGTAGCTGATATAACGACTTCGGTCTCTCGTTCGATGACTTCGTCGCCCGGAATAAGCAGCGGTCTCACCACAGATTCGATCTGTCCTCGTATTCCCCTCGTGGATGACTCCCACAAGGCTCGCTTCATGGCGAGGCTTGGCGGGTAGATCGCGCCGCGCTGAGCCGTTCGGCGTGGTCGATGCGGATGTCGGCTCGGGGGCCCGGCTTGCCGATCTTGCCAATGAAAACATGTATGCCACCAAAGGGACCCGGTACCCGTGCTCGATTGAGCGGCCTCGGGGCCCCATCCTACATCGTCGATGTAGAGCTTGCATGACGACTTTTGGTCATCCGGCCCGGCATAACCTTGAGGTCCTTGAGCTGCCCTCCAGAACTTGAAACCATCGTGCGATAGCCCACGGTGGGTGCCAAGCTGTCGTGGTTTTGTCGCGGCAGATGTCCTCATGAAAGGACTTAGTCATGGAACCATCGCTACGGGTTGGCTTAAAGGGGTTAAAGCGGACAAGGGGCGCAAGAAGAGTTTTATACTAGTTCGGCCCTTACGGTGAAGGTAAAAGCCTCGTCTGGTTGTGATGGAATTGATGGGGTTTCGATGACCGGGGCGGATCGCTTTGCACGAGTCTCGAGTTGTTATCATTCCACTGAACGCTTGCCGGGTCGTCCTTATATACATGGGTTGGCCGCCCGTCGGTTTCTGAATCGAGCGGCTCATAGCGTGTCGGCTCGGTTTCGCTCTTTCTACCTTACAATGCAAGTTACATATCAATGCGGTTTATAGCTACAGGCCTTAAACGGTTCGGTCCTGGGCCTTTACTTAGCGTCACCGTCTGTCTTCATGGGCTTCAAGTTAATCCGGCGTCTCCTGGCGGTTTCATGATAGTAATATCCCCAACATATACCGATATTTGTTGAAGAAGAAAGATGGGATGCCAACCGGGGAATACCCAAGCTTAGATGCTTGAGTATCCTTTGAAATATTTACTTAGGGTGCCTTGGGCATCCCCAAGATTGAACTCTTGCTTCTCTTTATTCTTTTCATATTGATAGTTCCTCGATCTTCGAACACTTCATCCACACAAAACTTTAACAAAAACTTTGTGAGATCCGTTAGTGTAATAAAGCAAACTACCACTTTAAGGTACTGTAATGAACAATGAAATCATTATTTATTTATATTGGTGTTAAACCTACTATATTCCAACTTCTCTATGGTTCATACCCCCCGATACTAGCCATAGATTCATCAAAATAAGCAAACAACACTCGAAAAACAGAATCTGTCAAAAACAGGACAGTCTGTAGTAATCTGGAAGTTTAGTAAACTTATGTAACTCCCAAAATTATGAAATAAATTTGAAAATTTGAAAAATTTGTACAAGTAATGTGTAAAAGTTTTAGACCCATTTGACCTTCCAGTAAAAAATGTAAAATCACGCTTTCTGACCAAAGTTTATGTTTTGTTACGCACATAGTAAACAAGCAATCTAATCATCCTAAAACCAAAGCTTGGCACATTATTTTTATAATATAATGGATATACGAGGGATAACTATTTCTGAGAGAAACTTCCATGAAAAAATTCTACATTGTTTCCATGAGCATGAACACAAGTGCTCAAAATTCGACCCTCACTTCTTCAATGCATAACTTTCCAATCACTTCTCTTTTTGAAAAACTTTTTAGGCATGAGGGGCAAGTAAATTTTTTTGTATTTTCATTCTTCAATTCTTTTATGTTTCACCCAAATCTAAACAGAAACAAAAAGGAAAAACAAAATCTACTTAGTGAAGAAAGCAAACAAGCACACACGAGAATATCAACCCCGCGCTATTGCTCCCCAGCAACGGCCCCAGAAAAGAGCTTGATAATCCCCAAGTGTAGGGAATCATCCACTACAAAAAAATACACTTCCGTGATGATACTTGTTTGTCATAGTAGGTCGCGTTTTTTGTCATGCATGTACATCCATGGCGATTTTATAATGAGAATCAAGATAGCCATACTGTCTTTGTCGTAGAAGTGTTCCATGACATTACCAAAATTATCATCGGAGTGTCCACTTCCATGACGATAAATCGCGCATCGAAGTGCTTTTCGTCAAGGGTGACCGACATGTGGCATCCACCGTAGCGGAACGCCGTTAAGCTATCAGGTCGGGTTTTGGATCCGATAACCCGTTAACAGCCCCGACCAATGGTAAATTTCCACGTGCAAAATTCTTATTGGCCGGATGAAACACGTGTCAGCTTGTCAGTGGGTCAGATAGGCGCCTATGATATGTCGACACGTGCCACGACATCACCATTGGCCCATTTAGCTTACAAAGGTGGCCCGTTTGACTTGGTCAAAAGTTAACGGGCTGGCCCATGAAAAGCCTGTTAACGGTCTCTTCACAAATAGCCCATTTTACGGCCCGTTAACTCACGGCCCGTTAGGCCCTAAAGGAAATTGGCCCAACAACGTCATGTGGGCCATCGAATATAACACTAGCCCATTTCACTTTCCGCCCATGTATGGCCCACGATGTCTTTCAGCCCATATGAGGCCTTCGTATCTTTCGGCCCTTTACAGGCCACAGTGACTCTAGCCCATAATGAACAGTAATTTTCTTTGTACCCGTTAACGACCCGTGATTTACATGGGCCGTTTCCAACCCGTGTTAGCTTTCGGCCTATTATTGGCCCATCGTTCTTGGGCTCCTTTTGGCCCTTGATTGCTTAGGCTTTATTCTTGGCTGTTCCCTAATGGGCCAAATTGACCCATGGCAAGAAATCGACCCGTTCTGGCATGTCCCCCAAATGGGCCAAATTAGGCCCATGGCAAAGTCGACCCGTTCTTGGCTGTTACCTAATGGGCCAAATTAGGCCCATGGCAAAAATCGGCCCGTTTACGGCACATTAACCCGTTCTTGCCGTTTCGGCCAGGTCCTATATTATGGCTGAAAGTGCAACTATCCCTAGGTGGTTTTGGTAATTCATAACAACATATAGCTCATTGAGCTAATGCTATTCAAGACTATTATTTCAGGAAAGCTCAATGAATGGCATGGCATGGATGATGAAAGTGGATCCTCAAAATACTAAGGACAAAGGATTGGCTCAAGCTCAAAAGATCAAGACTCTTCATTTTACATTTTAGTGATCCAAGATCACATTGAGTCTATAGGAAAAGCCAATACTATCAAGAAGGGATGAGGTGTTGCTTAATGAGCCTTTTGCTTCATGTGCTTAGTGATATGCTCCAAAACCCTCAACTACTTTCCGCATCCACAAATGACCTAAACCTAAAGCCAAAATCGGTCACACCGATTCTTTCTATCGGCGCCACCGATTCCAAAAGTCATAGCCACTGCCACAAACCCTAGCAAATCGGTCTTACCGATAGGGATCTCGGTCTCACCGAGCAGAGTTACAATCTCTCATTTCCCTTCGTAATGTTTGGTCTAACGAAGTGAGCGTCGGTCCCACCGAGATTGCAATGTAAACTCTATGTTTCCTTTTGTAACATTTCGGTCTCCTTGAAAAGAGCAAATTGGTCCCACGAGTTTACGACCAACTCTCTGGTTAGCTAATTACCAAAATCGGTCTCACGAGTTTGTATGTCGGTCTCACCGAGATTACGTTATGCCTAACCCTAACCATATCGGTCTCACGAGATGCATGTCGATCCACGAAAATCACTAACGGTCACTAGGTTTACTAAATCGGTCACACCGAGTTTGTTGATTTGGTCCCACGAGTTTGGTAAATTGTGTGTAGCAGTTGGATTTTGTGTGGAGGCTATATATACCCTCCACCTCCTCTTCATTCGTGGAGAGAGCCATCAGTGAACCTACACTTCCAACTTACCATTTAGAGAGAACCACCTACTCATGTGTTGAGGCCAAGATATTCCATTCCTACCATATGAATCTTGATCTCTAGCCTTCCCCAAGTTGCTTTCCACTCAAATCATCTTTCCACCAGATCCAAAACCTATGAGAGAGAGTTGAGTGTTGGGGAGACTATCATTTGAAGCACAAGAGCAAGGAGTTCATCATCAACACACCATTTGTTACTTCTTGGAAGTGGTGTCTCCTAGATTGGCTAGGTGTCACTTGGGAGCCTCCAGACAAGATTGTGGAGTTGAACCAAGGAGTTTGTAAGGGCAAGGAGATCGCCTACTTCGTGAAGATCTACCGCTAGTGAGGCAAGTCCTTCGTGGGCGACGGCCATGGTGGGATAGACAAGGTTGCTACTTCGTGGACCCTTCGTGGGTGGAGCCCTCCGTAGACTCGCGCAACCGTTACCCTTCGTGGGTTGAAGTCTGCACCAACGTGGAAGTATGATAGCACCACCTATCGGAACCACGAGAAAAACATCCGTGTCTCCAATTGCGTTTGAATCCTCTAAACTCTTCCCCTTACTTTCTTGGAAGTTGCATGCTTTAATTTCCGCTGCCAATATACTCTTTGCATGCTTGCTCGAATTGTGTGATGATTGCTTGACTTGTCCTAAACTAGCTAAAATCTGCCAAACTATAAAATTGGGAAAAGGTTAAGTTTTTATTGGTCAAGTAGTCTAATCACCCCCCTCTAGACATACTTTAAGGTCCTACAAGTGGTATCAGAGCCTTGGTCTCCATTTGCTTTGATTTCCATAGCTTTTGGTGGTCATAGCCTTGGTTTCACAACCTAGGAGAGTATGGCGTCTAGCGAGGGAAATTATCACCGTAGAGGTCCTTACTTTGATGGTACTAATTTTGCTAGTTGGAAGCATAAGATGAAAATGCATATTCTTGGACATAACCCCGCCGTTTGGGAAATTATTTGTATTGGCTTGCAAGGTGAATTCTTTGATGGGAGAGAACCGAACCGTGAAGCTAATGTGGAAGAATTGAAGATGCTACAATACAACGCTCAAGCATGTGACATCATCTTCAACGGATTGTGCCCCGAAGAATTCAACAAAATCAGCCGTCTTGAGAATGCAAAGGAAATTTGGGATACTTTGATTGATATGCACGAAGGTACCGAATCCGTCAAGGAATCCAAGTTGGATGTGCTACAAAGTCAGCTTGACAAGTCCAAAATGAAGGATGGTGAAGGTGTCGCTGAAATGTACTCTAGGCTTGCTCTTATCACAAATGAGATTGCCGGCTTAGGGAGTGAAGAGATGACCGACAAATTCATCATCAAGAAGATTTAAGACCATTGGATGGAAAGTATGATACTGTGTGCACATTGATCCAAATCATGCCAAACTACAAAGATCTCAAGCCAACGGAAGTTATTGGAAGGATTGTTGCTCATGAGATGTCACTCAAGGACAAGTAGGAACTTCACAACAAGTCAAGTGGTGCTTAAAAAGCCTAAAGTGAAGCCCCCACATCGTCAAGTGAGAAACCAACCTTCAATGAAGAATTGAGCTTAATGGTGAAGAACTTCAACAAGTTCTACAAAAGTAGAAGCAAAGAAAGAAGCTCCAAGTCAAGGTCTTACAATGGCAAAAGATCTTCTAGTCGAGGCGCAATTGCTACAATTGTGGGAGACCGGACACTACTCCAATGAGTGTCGACACCCTACAAAGAAGAAGATTCTCCAAAAGAAGAAGCAAAGAAGAATCACCACCGAGAGAGAGGAGGAGTAGAGATGATCGTTATGAGCGAAGACCCTCACGGAGAAGCAAGGATTAGGAAAGGAAGGACAAGTCATCAAGGAGCTACACAAAGCGAAGACATCAAGCTCATGTTGGTGAATGGGTTTCCGTCTCCGACTCCGACCATCACCCGAGAGAAGCTATCACGCCGACTCGAATATACTCAAGATGAAGGTGTTGCGGTCTAGCACTTGTGTCAACCAACTCCTCGACATATTTGATTCACCAAATGAAGGAATTGGAAGATGCTTCATGGCCAAAGGTCCTAAGGTAACACATCCAGTATGTTGGTTTCAATAGTGATGAAGATGACTTGCTAGGTGATGATGATTTACTTGTTGACAACTCTAGTGATGAATACTATGATGAAACATCAATTAATCATGCTAATCAAACGAATGACAATGATAAGGAGAAAATTGAGCTTCTAACTAAAGAACTAAACACTCTTAAGTTGGCTCATGAAACTATCTTCGAAGATCATCGAGAACTTTTAAGGGCTCATGAGAAGTTATGCTTTAAAAAGCTCAATCTTGAGCAAGATAATGAGTTCTTAAAGGCAATCAATGATGATATCCGCAAGAAAAGTTCTTCTTACATTGCCAAGCGTTTACTCTTATCTACTTACATGCCTCAAGTCAAGTCTAGTAACAAGTACACGAAAGATACTTCCTCTAGTAGTAACAATAATAATGTCAAATCCAATGTTGTTGCTTCTAGTAGTTCTCTTGATTCCACTAATGATTCTCTTAGACAAGTTACACTTGAGCAAGAAAATAGTTTATTGAAGGAATTATAGAAAGGTGTTTACAAGAGCCTTGCAGGGAGTAAGCAATTCGAGAAATTATGCATAAGCAAGGAAGGCACGGAAGAATCAAGGTGTTAGTTTTGAGCGAAAGTTCAATGCCAATGGAGTTGAGTGGGAAGAAGATCAATACCCCAAGACAAAGTTTGTTCCTCAACAAGAGAAGTATGATCCACTTCCTTCAAGGGACACAAGCTCAAGATGATCTTCCACCACAAGACCACAAGAACAAAGGCAAGGACAAGCTTCAAGAAGAGATTGATGCATTTGAAGAAGCACCTAAAGCCTCGTTAAAGTGGTCCCCAAGACTCGATCAAGTTATACTTCATCAAGTACAACTACAACTCAAGGATTCCCATCAAGATGATGTGGATCGAAGAAGAAGAACTAGAGAGTTCTTGAGGGTGACTCCGCCAACATTCTTCACTCATGTCATTTTGGCGAGAACAAGTGCAATCAACTTTCACATCTTGCACTAGTTCAAGGAGTCACAAACCCTCATGTTGGTAATGCAAGGGACAAGGTAACCTAATGTTTTCATGGACATCATCTTGTGTGTGCATCACTCTATGTCTATGGATATTCTTGTTTGTTCCTTGTGGGACTAACCCATGTAGGCAAGTTGAAAGTGCAACTCACTCCAAAGGATTGCTCCAAATGATCTACATCAACATTGAGCATCTACATCTTCAACACCTACATGAAGTCATCATCGACAAAACCCAAGGTTAGTTCAACCCTATAAGGGGGGATCTCACATCTAGGGGGAGCTTAACTCTAAGAATTGAGTCAAAGCAACTCTAATGATGTGAACACATTAATGCATTATGTAAAAGTGGTAACCCCACTTGAGCTTAAACGATGAGTATGACCTATGATCAAATGATCTCATTTGACTCCTAAGTCAATATACTCATATATAGATGACCTAGTCATCGCCAATTGTTTGATAGATGCCAGAATTGGTTGTGCATGCTTTGCCACATATTTCAATTGCCATCTTATTGTGTGAACATGTTGGTGCATATTTTACTCATTCAAGGACATCCACTTGTTGTTTTGTTTGTTTGGATTTTCCTCTTTTGGCCAAGTGGATGGACAAGAATGCCTAAGAACCTTCTTTAGCTATCTATTCTTTTCTCGTCTCAAACTCTATTCATGCTACATCACAAAATTTGATCAAGTCGATTGAACCACTACGTGTGAGGAGCACTTTCGAGTCCTCGATTAGTCATAGACTTAAACTTCCAAAACCTCTTAGTGATTCTCGGTCGACCGATCCTTCCATTCGGTCCTACCGAGATCATCAAGTTGATCTGAGTTTTCAATCTCGGTGCAACGATTTGAACTTTCGGTCACACGAGTTGTTTATGCTTGCTTGCGATTATGCATCTTAGTGCCACCGAGTTGTTCCACTTTCGGTCACACCGGCGAGTCGGGCTATATAGTCACGGATTTTTTTGGAAATTTCTCGAAACCCTTCGCCCAGCGCATCAGCTCGCTCTGCCATCGTGGTCTCCGGATCGTCTCCTCGCCCATGGCAGCCTCATGTCGCTGGTCTTCGCCGCCATCAGCGGTTCGTCCCTGCCGTTGCCGCGTAGCAATCCTTGCCAATTTAGGGTATGGACTTGATCATTGTGCTATCACGTCGATTCCTAGCACATTGTTTTCATATTGAATCTTGCCACGATTGCAACTCATCTATCCAGCCAAAGTAGTTCATAGATTAGTTGTGATTGAATTTTAGGTTTAGGTTTCTGCGAAACCATCTCGGACCCACCGAGTTGAAAAACTTCGGTCTCACCGATTGGCATATGCCATTGCACAAGTGACTCTCGGTCGGCCGAGATTTACTAATCGGTGCAACCGATTTGAGAATTCTGTGAAACCCTAGCAGCCTCGGTGCCACCGAACTGAAATTCGGTCCAACCGAGATCATCAGTTTAGGTCCCAAAACTGCTTCGGTATCACCGAGTTTGAAAATCGGTGGATCGAAATGCTTTCATGGAAAACTAAAACTTTACTTTTGAGTCATTCTTTTGCAAAACCTCTGCATTTTGTGATGCTCATCTTTTCTATCTCATCTATAAACTCTTCACGAGGTCAGTGATCAGCTTTTGCGGTATATACGATCAAAGTGCAACAAGAATAGGTCGAGAAGAGCAGATAAACTTGAGTGAGGGCACTAGTCCCTCAACTTGAGATGAAGGTGGTAGAAGTACTCCTAGCAATTTGCCTAAGGCTGCTACTAGGCAAGGAGGAAAAGAAATTCAGATTGAGAGGATGAAGATTACGAAATTTGAGGAAGATGAGGCAACTTCAAAAAAGAGGTGCTCAAGAAGGAAAGGGTCATGAAGACCAAAGAACTTCAGGAAGACAACCAATGTCTAAGGCGAACATCAACTCAACTACCTGAAAATCCTGATCCCAAAGAGCGATTCTTTGAGAGCAAGAAGAGGAAGGAAAGGGTCAAGATGACCAAGGCA
The DNA here is from genome assembly GCA_021605205.1 of Aegilops longissima. Classification (NCBI taxonomy): domain Eukaryota; kingdom Viridiplantae; phylum Streptophyta; class Magnoliopsida; order Poales; family Poaceae; genus Aegilops; species Aegilops longissima. Next base: position 35,816 of record JAHIAM010007073.1, read on the forward strand.
GAGTAATTGGGAAGCCTTCCATGATGGAAGAGGAATGTAACGCCCCGGATTCGATGCGCCAGGTGTCTTCCAGTTATTCGCCGTCTTTGCCATGTCATTTGTTTGCGTGTTGCATTTTTCCATGTCATCATGTGTATTTCATTTTGCATGCGTGTTCGTCTCTTGCATCCGAGCATTTTCCCTGTTGTCCGTTTTGCAATCCGGCACTCCTATGTCTCCCGGCGCCCCCTTTTACCTCTTTTCGTGTGCGGGTGTTAAACTTTCTCGGAATGGCCCGAGGTTTTTCAAGCGGCCTTGGTATACCACCGGTAGACCGCCTGTCATGTTTCGTGCCATTTGGAGGTCGTTTGGTACTCCAACGGTTAACCGGGTAACCACAAAAGCCTCTTTTGTGTGCAGCCCAACACCCCTTCCAAAGTTGCCCAAAGCCCAGCAAACTCCCCTCCATGCTCTCCGCCGTTCGATCACGATCGCGTGGCCGAAAACCGTGCTCCATTTGGACTCTCCTAGCTCCCTCTACCTATAAATATGTGTTCCTCGTCCAAATTCCGCATCAAATTCCCCCTAACCCTAAAAACCTCCCTCCGCGCCGCCGGACATGTCCGCCGACGGCCTGACACGTCCAGCCGCCACCTCGCTCCGGCCAATCGCCTCCTGCCACGTCACCCCGCCACCCCTCTCCTCCAACCGCGCCTCGCCACCTCATCCGCGCCGGCTCTCTCTCTCCTCCTTGCGCCCGCCCGGCCCGCGGGGCCCAGATCCGGCCCGTGGGGCCCGACTCCGCCGCCCGTCCGGCCCAGCGCGCCGCCGCCCTTCGCTGTGCTCGCCCGCTGATCCGCTTCGCCCGGCGCCCGCCCGAACCCAGCGACCTCGCCGCGCCCGGCCTCCGCCGCCGCCGCTCCGCATGGCCGGAACCCGTCGCCTCGGCCGCGCCGCCACAGCCGCCCGGCCGGCGCCGCCTCCAACTCGGCGTCGCCCGGCCTCCTCCCGCCTCCGGTTCCCTCGCCGCCGTCTCCACGCCTCCGGCGACCTCGCCGCCGCCGGCAGCCGCCCCGTCCAAGATCCGGCCGGGTGGGATGAGATCGACCCGGTCCCGAACCAAACGCTCCGGCTCCTTCCCCGGTTCCCTCCGTCCCGGGTCCTCCCCGTCCACGTTTTTCGCGAGGTGAAATTCCCCTAAGTCCCAGATTTTTTGCATTTTTCATGCCATATTCATCATGCCGTAACTCTGCATCCGTAGCTCTGTTTCGTACGTGTAATATGTCAAATTGTTCGCCTCGACGAGTACATCATTTCATCTCATTGCATCATTTACATTTGAGCTCATCTTGATGCCCGAAATGCTGTTAGAAGAGGGCTATGTGATGTTAGTTTCAGATTCTTATCAGAACATGCACTTTTGTCATTTTTGCCATGATTGATGTGTGCACCCTATGAACTTGAGTCCTACATGTGTTTTGTAATATGCCATACCATCTTTACAGGGGTGTATGCCATGTATTTTTGTGATCTCTGTGGTGACTAGCACAAGCATGCAAACTAGGCATCGTGATGTTACTGATATTAGTCCCCTGATACTGCGATATTTTTATGCCATGTAAACTTGATGCTACAGAGAGATCCATGCTTATTTTGAGATACTTCAGTAAGGATGTTTTGAACATATGGTTATTCTCTATCCATACATGCCCTTGTTTGCAATTATGGAGTGCCATATCTTGAGTCAATCGAGCTCTACTTTTGCTATAAGTCTGAAACTGTTATTATTTGCAATCTTGCCATGTGTTTTTGAGCATGTTCTAGTGATTTCTGGAGATAGCTCAGTGTTCATGTTTTGTAATGCTTTACCTGTACATCATGCCCATGCCTTTTTTTATTACATTGGGATGCTGTAGCTTGTTGTTTTGATGCTTGCAATATGCCTACTTGCTGTTATGGACAGATTGTTGTCATAACTTGTATAGGGTGTATGTGTTGAACCGTTGCTCCGTTTTGAGTGTGCTCTATATGAAACTTGCTTGATTTTGCACCTAGTGTCATATTATCATGTTGCATCCTTGTTTTGAGGTGTTTGCTTGATGTTTGTATGCATTTTGCATCAATGCCATGCTTATCTTGTTTTGCTCATATCTTCTAGGCCGTAGCTCTGAATTAAATGAACTTTATATGTAACTTGACTAGAATTTCGTGTAGATCATCGTGGTTCATCTTAACTTGCTGTTTAACAAATTGAACATAAAGTTATTCAGATCTGGACCAATTTCGAAATTTGCATATGAGGACTTACCGGAATTGTAATGTGTTGCTTCCGGCCTCATTTAAACTTGCTTTGATGTGTTGCTCTTGTTTGCATCATCTCTTGCCATGAGTAGCTTCATGTAGCCGTGTCATGCATCATGCTTGGTTGAGCATCATGTCTTGTTCATGTGTGGTGTGTTTACCTATATTGTGTGCTTCTTCTTGTTAGTTCCTGTTTCGTTGCGATCGTGAGGATTCGTTCGTCTACGCTTGGTTCGGCTTCATCCATTCATCTTCTTCATGGACTCGTTCTTCTTCCTTGCGGGATTTCAGGCAAGATGACCGCTACCCTGGATCTCACTACTATCATTGCTATGCTAGTTTCTTCGTTCTATCGCTATGCTGCGTTACCTATCTCTTGCTGCTCAAGCCTCCCAAATTGCCATGAACCTCTAACCTTTTGCACTCTTCCTAGCAAATCGTTGTTTGGCTATGTTACCGCTTTGCTCAGCCCCTCTTATAGCGTTGTTAGTTGCAGGTGAAGATGAAGTTTGTTCCTTGTTGGAACATGGAGATGTTGTTCCTTGTTGGAACATGTTTACTTGTTGGGATATCACAATATATCTTATTTAATTAATGCATCTATATATTTGGTAAAGGGTGGAAGACTCGGCCTTATGCCTGGTGTTTTGTTCCACTCTTGCCGCCCTAGTTTCCGTCATATCGGTATTATGTTCCCGGATTTTGCGTCCCTAACGCGGTCGGGTGATTTATGGGACCCCCTTGACAGTTCGCTTTCAATAAGACTCCTCCAGCAAGGCCCAACATTGGTTTTACCATTTGCCTCACCACCAACTACTTTTCCCTTGGGATTCGCTCTCTCGAGGGTCATCTTTATTTAGCCCCCCCCCGGGCCAATGCTTGTCTAAGTGTTGGCCCGAACCGGCTCGCCCTTGCAGGCCACCGTGGGGAAACTCGAGGCCTGGTTTTACTCGTAGCATGTCTCATCCGGTGTTGCCACGAGAGCGAGATATGTGCAGCTCCTATCGGGATTGTCGGCGCATCGGGCAGTTTGCTGGTCTTGTTTTATTCTTTGTCGAAATGTCTTGTAGCGGGATTCGAGACTGATCGGGTCTTCCGGGAGAAGGAATATCCTTCGTTGATCGCAAGAGCTTATCATGGGCTAAGTTGGGACACCCCTGCAGGGTATAAACTTTCGAGAGCCGTGCCCGCGGTTATGTGGCAGATGGGAATTTGTTAATATCCGATTGTAGTAAACTTAAAGCAAACTCTTCTAAAATACACCAACCGTGTGCGTAACTGTGAGTGTCTCTTTTCGGGGTTGATCGAGAGGAGAACACGGTTTCTTGGGTTATGTGTGACGTAAGTAGGAGTTGAGGATCACTTCTTGATCATTACTAGTTGATGACCGTTCCTTTGTTTCTCTTCTCGCTCTCATTTGCGTATGTTAGCCACCATATATGCTTAGCCGCTGCTGAAACCTCACCACCTTACCCCTTCCTTTCCCTTTAAGCTTTACTAGTCTTGATACCCATGGTAATGGGATTGCTGAGTCCTCGTGGCTCATAGATTACTACACCACCAGTTGCAGGTACAGGTTTGCGATGATCATGGCCGAGAGCGATGCTTGCTTGCGTTGAGTTCTTCTTACGCTTCTTCTTGATCGGGGATAGGTTCGGTCGGCAGCACTGGGCTAGCAGGGTGGATGTCGTTTGAGCTTCTGTTTATGTTTCATCCGTAGTCGGATGTTGATTTTGTATATGATGTTGATGTATTCTTGTGGCATTTGTGCCTTATGTATGTATCCCCATCTATTATGTAATGTTGATGTAATGATATCCACCTTGCAAAAGCGTTTCAATATGCGGGTCTATCCTTGGTGGGACCTTCGAGTTCCTTTTGGATAGGGTCGCATATTGGGCGTGACAAGGAAGAGCCTGCTGCACCAGTACCAAAGGCACCAAAGCTAATGGGTGATGCAATCAGATCAGGGGCTGCCACATCTAAGCCCAAGGAAGCACCCACAGCTGCCCCCAAGGCCAAGTCTGCACCAAAGAGGAATACTAGGAGTATTCCAGCTCCTGAGAAGAACAAGGCCCCAGTGCCTGATGTTGTTGATGAGGAAGATGAAGAAGGACAGGTTCTGAGGAAGCTTAAGCCAAAGATACCAGACCACAATAATGCCCATCCTGTGGCTGAGAACATGAGAGTCAGGAAGGACTCAGAATTGAGGGAATGGAGAATGGAAGATCCATATGCATCAAGGAGAAGAACTGTTGTTGACTACAGGTTCCACACAAAGGAACAACAGGACTTTTATGAGACCATTCTGTTGGATAAGAAGCCCATTGTGTGTGACATGAGATGGGTTGTGTCGGTGTCAAAACTGGCGGATCTCGGGTAGGGGGTCCCGAAATGTGCGTCTAGGCGGATGGTAAAAGGAGACAAGGGACACGATGTTTACCCAGGTTCGGGCCCTCTTGATGGAGGTAAAACCCTACGTCTTGCTTGATTGATATTGATACTGTGGATGTTTACAAGAGTGGATCTACCACGAGATCAAGGAGGCTAAACCCTAGAAGCTAGCCTATGGTATGATTGTAAGGGTAGTTGTGATCGTAGTCCTACGGACTAAAGCCATCCGGTTATATAGACACCGGAGAGGGCTAGGGTTACATAGAGTCGGTTACAATGGTAGGAGATCTACATATCCGTATCGCCAAGCTTGCCTTCCACGCCAAGGAAAGTCCCATCCGGACACGGGGTGAAGTCTTCAATCTTGTATCTTCATAGTCTTGGAGTCCGGTCGATGATGATAGTCCGGCAAATGATAGTTCGGGTGATGATGATAGTCCGGCAATCCGGACACCCCTAATCGGCACTCCTCGGTAGCCCTGAACCAGGCTTCAATGACGATAAGTCCGGCGTGTGTATTGCTTGGCATTGCAAGGCGGGTTCCTCCTCAAATGATAGAAGATAGTGAACACCAGGATAGTGTCGGCTCGCAAAATAAATTCCACATTCCATAGTAGAGAGAATAATAATATATACACAAGTTCAATCTGGCGGCGTTTTCCGTGGCATGGCGTCACACCACTACCAAGCTATTACTCGAATTGTTTTTACTTTACCACCTCGGCGCATTTAGCGAAGCGGTTCCTTGGCACGTCTTGTCGAGCAGAGATCGTGTTTCCCCTTAATCCGGATTCTCATCAATACGGGCGTGGGTAACCCAACGCGCCCATTCGCCACGCCCCTCTACGAAGGCGTGTCCCAAGCGGTCACGGAGGCGGCTCTTAGTATCCTCCCTCTTTATAACGGGACCAAGGCTCGTTTCTTTTCTTCAATCTTCCATCGAATCCTCTCCACGCTCCAAGTTCCAGCACCTAGAGCCCTAGATTGGCGCTTTAGACCTTCAGCGATGTCGGTTCCGACCTCCGGGGCGGTGGGCGCCCTCCTCCGTCACGGAGGAGGACGTGCTAAAGCTGCGGGAGGCCAAGTACCTGTCTTACGAGATTTCACACAGGTTGCCTGCCGAAGGGCAGGCCATCCCCACCCCTGAGCCCAGCGAGTATGTCATCTTCGTATCCCACCTCCGTCGGGGTTTAGGCTTCCTGATGGATCCTTTTGTGAGAGGGCTCATGTTTTACTATGGGTTGGAATTCCACGACTTGGCTCCGGAGTCCATCCTCCATATATCCGCATTCATTGTCATCTGCGAAGCCTTCCTCCGCGTCACCCCACACTTCGGCCTGTGGCTGAAGACTTTCAATGTGGCGCCGAAGATGATCGGGGGGCGTCAAGCGGAGTGTGGCGGGGCGGCCATAAGTAGGAGGGCCGATGCCCCGTGGCCCACTGGCTCCTTCCAAGAGGAGCTCGGCCTGTGGCAGCAAGAGTGGTTCTATATTACCGTTCGAGGGGCGCGAGACAAAAGCCGCCGCCCTATTCCGCCCGGGACCTCCACGAAGATTGATGTCGTGAGTCAACCAAGGAGCTCAGCGGGGGCCAGCAAAGGGCGTGCCCTCTCTGCGGGGCGGATTCAAGATCTCTTAACGAGGGAGATCGATATGGTGGTGGTGATGCAGGTTATGCTAATTAGGCGTCTCCTGCCTTGCAAGCGCCGTCCTCTCCGGCTATGGGAGTTCAATCCGGAGGCCCACGGATTCTTCAACACTTCATGGGTATGGCGCCCCCGGAGATGTATAACTTATTCTTCGGATCGCAAGAGGTGCGTCGGAATTGACCGAGATGCTGGACTAAGCTGCAATCGCCGGATACTCAAGTAAGTAGTTCCAAGTCCGGACATACCGTTTGTTTGCCTTTCGATGATCCGCCTTATGACCGATCTCCTTCTACGAGGAGTGGATAGCGGAAGCAAAATTATCTGATGTCGGCCCCCCCCGAGACGCGTCGGATCCGTGCTGGTCGGATGCTTGAGTTGCGCCTTCGGAGAAAGCGAAGGGGAAGCAGAAAGCTACTGCCTCGCCTAAGGAGGCTCTTGAGCGAGGGGATCGAGAATCCCTCCTACCAAGGGGAGAAGAGGACTGCCTCCAGGGACCGGGGAAAAAGCCCCTAAGCGGGGAAGAAATCTTCGCTGAGGGTCCTGCGTCCGGGAGGCCCCGGCCGCACAATCTCCCTTAATGAGCCAGCCCTCCAACGAGCCGTAAGTAGAAAGAAAGGAGTTCTATAATAAGGACATCCCTATTTCTGCTTCTGAGGATAACTAAAGTTTTTACCTTGTAGTTCGGATCTCCGTCCTTCGCAGATGAGCTCATCTTCGGGGGACCTTCGTCCGGAGATGATAGAGGCGAGCGCCCCGTCCGGGCGCCGTTGGATAAGGCGGACGAGCCTGAAGTGTAAATCACGGAGGAGCCGGGGTGTGGCAAAGCGGATAGATCGGCGCCAAGCGGTGTCTGGTGAAGGATCTGCTTGAGAAGGCGTCTATCTCGGAAGATCAGCACGCATTGATGAGCATGGTGATTGAAAGGATTTCGTCCGCCGGCGGGTTGCATGATGCCGTCGAGAGTTCTTGGCGGGGTTTGAGAATGCGTAAAATGACACACCTTTTAACAGTTTTGCATATAGAATCGCCTGTATAGATAGTAGCCCACGAGACTCGGTAGGTTGTCGATATCGACGGTGTGCCGAGGATCAAAATCGCAGAGTTTAAATTCCGTCGTGCCGATGCAGGTGGCGGGTCGTCGGGGCCAGCGGACTGATGGAGTTGCTGAACTAAGCGGCAACTTGATGTGGCGGATGCGTACATCGCGTTGATCAGCAAGCGACTTGATGAGTCGCAAGGTAAGTGTTATCTGCGCGGTCACGTGGTAAGGGGCGAAGCCAACTCCTTACAATATGTGCGTGAAATGCAGATAGTGTCGCTGCCATGGAGAGTCTTTGGGCGAACTTGCTCAAGCCAAGGAGCAGGCGGAAGGAATAATCGGCAGCCTCGAGGGCGGCCGAGAGTTAGCGGCGAAAGGGCCGCTGCTGCCGGAGCAGGGAAGAGATAGCGAAATGGCTGTGAAGTTAAAGAGGCTACCGACCGCAATGAGGCTCTTGGGAAGGAGCGCCTAGCGGGGCAGGAAGATCTGCGGAAGGCCATCGCCGAAGCCAAGAATGCCCGCTCTGCAATGCGGGCCATGAAGGAAGAGCTGCGCCAGGCCGGGGAGATTGTAGCTGGCAAGCCTTTTCTGCTGCGCCGAAGGTTCACGGATTCTAAATATGCTCAGCTGGGCCAGCTGTGGTGTCCGGAGGACCCTTATATGGACTTAGCAGCGAGTGCGGCGGATGCCGTTGTGCATTTTTGAAGCCAGAAGGATCACCCGACGGAAGAGCTGTTTTGGTCTCAATTCCATAGTCCGGGCGTTCACTTCCGCTGACCGATCGTTTGGCTGAGTGGGCTGAGCTAAATAGGTTGTCGGGCTTGCTATGGCGGATATAGTGACCCATATCCGGCGGATAGGCCCCCGAAGAGTTACTTTGGCTTATTGCAGCAATTTCTTGGGGCGGTGCCGCATATCAAAGCGATGAAGCGGTCGGCCTGCATAGAGGGTGCGCGGATGGCGCTCACCGTGTGAAGACACATTGGACGAAGATGGATGCCACGCTGTTGCGACCCGGGTTCGGATAATAACGGCTACCCGCCGAGCACTATTTTGGCGAAGTGCTGCACGGTGCTCGTGTAATAGAGTCGCGATGCTCGAAAAATGTTACGTTGAATGAGCGTTTATATGATGTAAAGCGATTTTTATGATGTAGCGCCTTTTATACTTGTGCGTTCAAGTAATAGAATATCTCGCTTGCGGCCGTTCACGTATCGTATGTATAACCTGAAAGATGGCGATCGTCGGCTTCAGCCCCCACGCACAAGGTGCGGGGTGTTCATAAAAAAAATAGCGTTTTCACACTTAATCCAACGTCTCGGTCCTGTAAAGGAGGTGGTAGCGTAGCAAGCGAGGCAACCGGACTATAATGCTTTATCACTTTCACTTAGCCATGGAGTTCGAGGGTGGGGCTACGACATAGCCCCCGGGGCACCGTGCTCTCGAATTGGGCGCGTATGTGCTGGCCGAAGCGGCCCTTCGTCAGCGGAGGAATCCTAAACATTCCGAAGGTCGATCGAGTGGTTGACCAGTCTCTCGCTGTATCATGACGGTCAGTTTTGGCTTTCTCTACTAAGGTGCTCGCCCGGCGAGGCTGGGCACAATCGCAGTAGTTCTCCACGGGCCGCGTTAGCCGATGATCTGGCGTAAGGCAGCAAAACACGGAGGCGGGCAAACCCAACATTTGACCAAAGACATGATTGAGCTGATGCATATAAGGCCTAACTCGAGGCGCCGAACACTCCCGAAGGTGTTCGGTCTTTATAATAGCGGCAAAACAAAGCCCTAAGCCCCTTGTGTCGAGTGCAGGCAGGTTCTTACGCGCGGCCGATGCCAAAACGCCGATCTCCACTCTGGTTATCTTGAAAAACCAGGGATTATAGCAACAAGAGAGCAAGAAGAAAGGTTTACGAGGGTCTTAGTCCGAAAAGAGTCCTTACAGCGGGTCCCTACTGCGTCTGCTTTGTGTCTCCGTTGTGCCATATCACGGGCGGGTGTGCATGCTGTTCATCAGAAAAGAGAGGAACTTGGTTGGAAAAGAAATCGTGCGAGAAAGTGCATAAAATTGAAATATAGATTAAGAAAGCTGAGCCTATGCTAGCTCATTATGGCTTGTATGTGCAAACCCTTGTGAAGGGGTGTGCGGCTAGGTAGCCCCTAGCTTATTTATTCGGACTCGCCCGGCCGTGTCCGGTGTTAAGCGACCCTTTGATGAAACGATGCCACGTGGACGGACATTTGAAGCGTAGAGACGCGGAATGTGGTATTGTATTGAAGCGGACGAGAGCTTCCGTCCCAGTGGTGCTTGATAGCTGGCTTAAGGGCCCTGGCGCCACTCCTTTGAAGGAAGTGCGGCTATGCGGTGTAATAGGGTCTATCCCCACTTGCGGATTGTGCGGGTATAGCAGGTTTAAGTCCTTTGCCGCCGTCCATCAACACTGCGTTAATTGCAGTCCGTCTATTATGGGATCCGATATCAGGGCAGTCTATCCTGCGCTCCGGATACGTCTGGACTAATCCAGATGGTCAAAAGTGATTGGTTTTGGCATCCAACCTTGGTCCACTGGGGTGGATCGTCCGTCACTTGTCTTGCCGAGTGCCGTGTTGGCTTTCCGTGTTATCACGTGAAGCGAGTTTACTGTTTTGACTTCTCGAGGGAAAGTCTTTTGACTTCCGGTGCTCTGCTGGTGGGGCTCGTCATCGTCCTCGCTTGGCGTATCGAGCCCCTTGTGTCCGGCGTTAAGTCTGCGGACTGTTTGAAAACCCAACAATTTCGGTTGGTATGGTTTGCGGGCCTTCCGGGAATCTTGTGGATTTGACATATCCGATCTAAAATTTTGTTTAAATTTGATAGCTCGTCTCTGTTGTCCTTAAGAGGCCGTGTTTTATTATGCGGCGCGAGCTTTTGAATCCGGCGTTGACCGCTGTGCCCTGTGGGCTTTTGTCTTTATTCCGCGCTGATCTTTCCTGCGCGTGACTTTCGTTCCATCTCAATCTCGGATGTACTCGGGTCGCTGGTGCTGCATCTTGCTAGCCAGCTGTCTTCTCTCGCGCAAAAGCGCGTCATGAGGCTTGTTAAGCGCGGCCATTGTTCTTGGCTTCTCTTGGCGAGGTATCTGGCGAGCCATTCGTCTCGGACGTTGTGTTTAAAAGCTGCTAAGGCTTCCGCATCCGGACGATCGACTATTTGGTTCTTTGGTAAGGAACCTGTTCGAATTCTTTGGCCGACTCTCCGGGCTGTTGGGTTATATGACTCAGATCGTCGGCATCCGGAGGGCGGACATAAGTCCCTTGAAAATTTGCTCTAAGCGTCCTCAAGCTCTTCCCAACTTCCAGTGTTTTACGGGAGGCTTTTGAGCCAATGTCGAGCTGGCCCTTTGAGCTTGAGGGTAGGTATTTTATGGCGTGGAGATCATCTCCTCTAGCCATGTGTATGTGTAGTATGTAGTCTTCTATCAGGACTCCGAGTGCATTGTGCCGTCGTATGCCTCTATGTTTATGGGTTTAAACCCTGCTGGAAATTCATGATCCAGCACCTCATCAGTGAAACATAAGCGGGTGTCTGGCGCCCTAGATTGGGTGTGCGCTGTCTTGAACACTTGTCGTGGTGTGTTGCTTCACAGGGTCCTCTTTTTGGCCCGTAGATGGACCTAGTTGGGCGCTTTGTTTTACCAGGATTATAATTGGCTTGTGTGCAGCCCCGCTTGTCGCTTTGGGCCTGTCATCGGCGTCTATCCGACAAGCGGCCTCTTTATTTTTTTGTGAAGGCTCGATGGCTTCCTCGTCAAATTCTGGCAGCAACTTGCGCCGGGTAGCTCTTAGTTTGATGGCCATTGCCATATTTGTCTACGGTCTTGAATACTTTGCTCCACTTCATTCTGAGTGTGTCTTCCGCTGTTTTGAGCTTCCGTTTCGCCTTCTTCAAACTTCTTGCAGTGGCGACTAGTTTTTTGCGTATGTTCTTATGCTCTGGTGTTGTGGCCGGACTGTTGATTGCTCCGTGAAGGGGTTGATTATCCGGCTCGTCCTGTTCGTCGTCCGCTGGCTTGCCCTGCTCTATCGCTGGGTCGTTAGGAAGGCTGCTTTGATCGAGGCAGGACTTAGGGCGGCGTTTGCGTCGCCGTTTTGGTTCTTTATCGGCGAGATTATCCTCTGCTGCGTCCCGTTGTTCCTCGTTATCGCTTCCCTTCGGGGTGTCCACCATATATATGTCGTATGACGAGGTGGTCTTCGGTGTCCTATAGGCCTTGGTTCTTGAGTCTCGGCATCGTCGTCCATACCGTCGATGTCTTGAGTCGAGTCGAGTATGTCGGTTAAATAAATCGACGGTGGCTCTGAAGTGGGTGGTGGGTGGGATCTGAATTTCTTCGTCATCCGCGTCCCAACCGTCCTGGCCGTAGTTCGGCCAGGGCTCTCCGGATAGCGAGATGCTTCAATGAATTTATGATATCGCCGAATGGCGAGTGCTGAAAAGATGTCCGCAGCGGTGAATTCCATGATCGGCGCCTAATCGGATTCGTGGCGGGCGCAGGAGGTTGAGTCCGGCAGGAGTCGGCACCTCGAGTCATGGGCTTTATGTGGGACAAGGTAAGTGTTCGGCTCCATCGCCGTAGAAATCGCGGCTCCCGAGGCGGTGTCCAGCCATCCGTCCTCGATTCGAGCGATCGGCTCCGGACTATGAGTCGGAGCGGATCCGGGTGCGGCCTGTAAGGTGCTGTCCGGCGGCAGAGTTAGGTCATGCCCATCGTGACAATGCGGCACGCTCGGCTGTGGCTCAGATCCATCGAGGATCAAGTCCCCGCGGATATCGGCCGTGAAGTTTAAGCTTCAAACCTGACCGACGGCCAGGGCGTAGCTTCGATCTGCTCGGATGGCCAAGCGAGTTGGCCCATGTCTGAAAGCCACGAATCTGAAGATCTGTCCGGGAGAAAGGTCTCACCTAGGATTGCGTCGTTATCGATTGAAGAGGCCATCACGCCTATCGGTGGCGACACAGAGGAACTCTCAATGAAAGCACCAATGTCGGTGTCAAAACCGGCGGATCTCGGGTAGGGGGTCCCGGCTGTGCGTCTAGGCGGATGGTAACAGGAGACAAGGGACACGATGTTTACCCGAGTTGGGCCCTCTTGATGGAGGTAAAACCCCACGCCCTGCTTGATTGATATTGATATTGTGGATGTTTACAAGAGTGGATCTACCACGAGATCAAGGAGGCTAAACCCTAGAAGCTAGCCTATGGTATGATTGTAAGGGTTGTTGTGATCGTAGTCCTATGGACTAAAGCCATCCGGTTTATATAGACACCGGAGAGGGCTAGGGTTACATAGAGTCGGTTACAATGGTAGGAGATCTACATATCCGTATCGCCAAGCTTGCCTTCCACGCCAAGGAAAGTCCCATCCGGACACGGGGTGAAGTCTTCAATCTTGTATCTTCATAGTCTTGGAGTCCGGTCGATGATGATAGTCCGGCAAATGATAGTTCGGCTGATGATGATAGTCCGGCAATCCGGACACCCCCTAATCCAGGACACCCTCAGGTCGACTGGAACTTCATCAAGGAGAATGAAGAGCACTATCCTGGAGTGCAGGACAGCTTTGTGAGTTGTGGAGTTGCAGATTTTGTTGGGCAGAAGCTCACAAATTGGAATGATGAGCTTATCATGCAGTTTTACTCCACAACACATTTCTACCCAGATGGGAGAATTGTTTGGATGTCTGAAGGTACAAGGTACCAGTCAACTGTTGAGGAGTGGGCAAAGCTGATAAATGCCCCAGAGGAGAATGAGGATGACCTAGACATCTATGCAAATAAGAAAAAGGATCACAATTCAATGGCTCACATGTACAAGGAAAATTCCAAACAAGGCATTAGCAACTCACAAGTTTGGATCAGTTCACTATCTGCTGTCAGGGTTGCCAACCATCAATTGGATTCTGAGGCACACTTTGTTGCCCAAGTCTAGTGACCATAACATGATCAGAGGGCATGCCATCAACATGTTGCATGTGTTTGATGTGCCACAAAAGTTTAAAGTCATGAGCCTGATCATTGAAACTATCAAGAGGACTGCAGAAGATCAGAAGAGGAGCTGTGGATATGTACCTCAGATTCAAGAATTTATAAACTCAAAGATGGGCACAGGAAAATATCAGTTGGATAAGGAACACTTTCCACTTTATCCAGACTTTGAGGACAATGAGGTTGTCATGAATGAAGATGATCCACAATCAGTTCAAGCTCAGGAGAAGAAAGAGAAGGCAAAGAGGGAGAAGGCTGCGAAGATGCCAACTCAAGAGGAGGCATCTGAGTATCTCTTGAAGAACAAGCAGGAGCAGCTTGGTTACTTAATATCATCAACCTTGAGGACTGAGAAGGGATTGGCCACCCTAACTCAAAATCAGGAGAGCTTGGAGAGAATCATAGAACAAAAGTTCTATAACTTAGATGTGAAAATGGCGAGATTCAGACTGCAGAGAGGAGCTACAAGAGGACATGAATGAGAGGAAGGGCAAGACAACAACAAATTTGTTTGCTGAGTGCCTAGAGCCCAGAGGTCGTCATTTGTGCGATTTCTGACACAAGAGCAACTTCATCTGCACCAGCTACAGCCTCAGTGACACCAGCTCCAGCACCTTCATCAGCTCCAGCTCCATCTACATCAACTGAAGTCTTCGTCCAAGGAGCCATCTCTACACCACCACCAGAAGATCAAGCCTGAGAGTCGATCTAGCACTATGCATTTTCTATAAACTTTTTGGTAACTTGTTGCCAAAGGGGGAGAAAAATGTATAGATCATAGGCTTCGAGAGAGAGAGAGAGTGTTGTTTTTGTTCTCTCTTGCTTTATTTGGTGGTTTTTCAAACTTTGTTTGCTTTTGGTTGAGATACTATGTGTGTGAGACATTGATGATCATGTGTTTGATCATAAGCTACACTTATGCATGCTTGATATTATCCTATCTATCTTATGTGATCACTCACTTTGCTTGGTGATGAGTGCATGTATTCATTGTTTATTATTTTGAGCGCTCCACCAAGATGTATGTGACATGGAAGAGTAACCAATGAGCCTAATTCATTGTGCATTCGCAGTCCAAAGCAAATCTAAATCTATGCACAAATTTAGGGGGAGCTCTTGCTTATCACATACTTATCAAAGCGACGGTGTTATTTAAATCTTATTATATTTTGTGAAGCTTTGATCTATATGTTGTCATCAATTACCAAAAGAGGGAGATTGAAAGTGCAACTATCCTAGGTGGTTTTGGTAATTCATAACAACATATAGCTCATTGAGCTAATGCTATTCGAGACTATTATTTCAGGAAAGCTCAATGAATGGCATGGCATGGATGATGAAAGTGGATCCCTCAAAATACTAAGGACAAAGGATTGGCTCAAGCTCAAAAGCTCAAGACTCTTCATTTTACATTTTAGTGATCCAAGATCACATTGAGTCTATAGGAAAAGCCAATACTATCAAGAAGGGATGAGGTGTTGCTTAATGAGCCTTTTGCTTCATGTGCTTAGTGATATGCTCCAAAACCCTCAACTACTTTCCCACATCCACAAATGACCTAAACCTAAAGCCAAAATCGGTCACACCGATTCTTTCTATCCGGCGCCACCGATTCCAAAAGTCATAGCCACTGCCACAAACCCTAAGCAAATCGGTCTTACCGATAGGGATCTCGATCTCACCGAGATGGGGTTGCAATCTCTCTGTTTCCCTTCGTAACGTTTCGGTCTAACGAAGTGAGCGATCGGTCCCACCGAGATTGCAATGTAAACTCTCTGTTTCCTTTTTGTAACATTTCGGTCTCACGAAAAGAGCAAATCGGTCCCACCGAGTTTACGACCAACTCTCGGTTAGCTAATTACCAAAATCGGTCTCACCGAGTTTGTATGTCGGTCTCACCGAGATTACGTTATGCCCTAACCCTAACCATATCGGTCTCACCGAGATGCATGTCGATCCACGAAAATCATAACGGTCACTAGGTTTACTAAATCGGTCCCACCGAGTTTGTTGATTCGGTCCCACCGAGTTTGGTAAATTGTGTGTAACGGTTGGATTTTGTGTGGAGGCTATATACCCTCCACCTCCTCTTCATTCGTGGAGAGAGCCATCGACTGAACCTACACTTCCAACTTACCATTTCGAGAGAGAACCACCTACTCATGTGTTGAGGCCAAGATATTCCATTCCTACCATATGAATCTTGATCTCTAGCCTTCCCCAAGTTGCTTTCCACTCAAATCATCTTTCCACCAGATCCAAAACCTATGAGAGAGAGTTGAGTGTTGGGGAGACTATCATTTGAAGCACAAGAGCAAGGAGTTCATCATTAACACACCATTTGTTACTTCTTGGAGAGTGGTGTCTCCTAGATTGGCTAGGTGTCACTTGGGAGCCTCCGACAAGATTTCGGAGTTGAACCAAGGAGTTTGTAAGGGCAAGGAGATCGCCTACTTCGTGAAGATCTACCGCTAGTGAGGCAAGTCCTTCGTGGGCGACGGCCATGGTGGGATAGACAAGGTTGCTACTTCGTGGACCCTTCGTGGGTGGAGCCCTCCGTGGACTCGCGCAACCGTTACCCTTCGTGGGTTGAAGTCTCCACCAACGTGGAAGTATGATAGCACCACCTATCGGAACCACGAGAAAAACATCCGTGTCTCCAATTGCGTTTGAATCCTCTAAACCCTTCCCCTTACTTTCTTGCAAGTTGCATGCTTTAATTTCCGCTGCCAATATACTCTTTGCATGCTTTCTTGAATTGTGTGATGATTGCTTGACTTGTCCTAAACTAGCTAAAATCTGCCAAACTATAAAATTGGGAAAAGGTTAAATTTTTATTGGTCAAGTAGTCTAATCACCCCCCTCTAGACATACTTCAGGGTCCTACAATGGCCCATTAACGACCCGTTATGCCTGTGACAGAATTAAGCCTTTGCAGTTCTACGGCTTGTTAATGGCCCGTTACCGTGCTGGGCCGATACCAATTACGCCCGATTACGGCCCATGTAGACCCATTTATCCGATGGCCCGAGGCCCACCGATTACAGGCCCATTTATCGACGGCTCATAGGAGACCCATGGATTCTACGGCCCGTATATGGCCCATGGTAGTTGCGGCCACTAGCAAACTAGGGAAAAAGAAGACTAGGAAATAAATAAGGCCGAAACTAACGCTAGGCTATTAAGGCGAATTCACAGATTACATCCACTCGGCATCAAAGATCGCCACCACTGCAAATATAGGGAACACACTAAAATGGCTTGATGTTTTCTTCAGCCGGTGGCTGCACGTTAAGAATAAATTTTGTATCGCACCAAAACAAATTACAACTATATAACAAAAGGAAGGTTGGCATAAAACTTAACAGTCTAGCCAGATAAATGCACCACCGAAGTTGAAGCTTCAGTTCATTTGACTTTGGTATTACGTTTTCATGTTGTATTGTCCGATGGAGCACCATAACCCTCGCCTTCATTTCCCTAGGCTCTGAACAACATAGCAAATGTCCGATAGTCGGTTTCAAAACCATGCATATCTTGGCGACATTGAGCAATGTTTCTCCTTGTTTCACAAAGGGCCTCTGTTAGGGAATGGACTTGTATGCGAGCGCAGATACAACATTGCTTTGAGCTTGCATATCTTGATCATGAGGCAGTTTGGGCGATATTGCCTTAACAACCAACCCAAGATTACACAGGCGTGCTTTTGGCATTGTTAGTGGACAGTCTTGACCCACTGCGGCAAGAGCTTACATTGCGGTTATAGTTGCCTCGCCACCTTGGAAGGTGGCGGTTCCTCATTTTTCCATAGCTCGTTGAAAAGTTGAGGTTTTACATTAGTAGTACTAGAACAGAAGATATTAAGGAGGCATCAAAACCAAACAAAATAGCTTTGGTCTATATACAGAACTTATTCTGGTGAACCCATGTAAAATCTTAGTTGTATTTTATTGCAAAGTACATAATAAAACCAGGTTCCAAACATATGACCATGTACCGTCGCTATTGTATTGTCTATTTCTTCACATTGTATTGAGGGCTAAGGATAAAGAGACGAAGTTTATAATACGGTAAGAATAGTATGACATCATTCATATCACAAAACAACTGAAAACAGACAAACAAGCAATTGTAACGTTGTGTGGGCAAGTCCAGCACGGAACTAGATTATGGGTCAAGATCAAAGGAACACCACTCCTCTCTTTTAAACCTTATAAGGTGCAATGATACGCTAAGACAATTGTGTATAAAATTGAAAAGAGTAATAGACATTGGCTGCAAACCATGCAGTTCAAGGCACAAGTCAGAGTAAGTAGTAGTTAAAAGGCATGAGGATTAAGGACTTACAACAGCGGCTTTGACTGGTGTAGTCATGCCCTTCTTCTTGCTGGTGTGACAGTCCTTGAAGATTTCCACAGCATTTGGTTCAGGTACTTTTTGGTCCTTGCGGGATTTCCTCTGCATTTTGAACAAGTCAATATAGATCTGATTATATGGTAAAGTGAAAAGAGTGAAACAGCAGCTAATTACAAGAGCCTCGCAGTGTGCAATATAGCTACGAGATCACGTAAATCATTGGAATTTCACTTCAGATGCAGTTGGCCTTGTTCTTTGAACAGTTCACCTACAAGAAGATAGATTTGTGTGACACATGCGTAAATAGGACTTCAACATGTGATCTGACCACATATATATATATATATATATATAATGTACCTGATACTTCAGATCAGACCAGTGTTTAACAAGGCCCCCACAGTCTTCATCCGATATATTTTCCACTGGAGATGTTTGGGAAAGTTCACCGTTAGCCTTGCCTTCAAAGTGAGTTTTCCTCAAGTTATACCGATCTTGCATGAAAGCAGACTTGAAAACATGGGTGCAAGCTTGTGCAGTTGCATCATCTTGGCTATCCAACTTGAACCTCATCTGTTGAAAATTATGGGAGTCTCATTATCGACAACCTAGAAAGTATGGGGATGAGCAAGGCGATATTACTAGTTTCCATACATAACCATACTTACAGATAAATGGTCGAGGAAGGTGTTGAACTGGGTTTCGTCTTTGTCATTCCTGTTCTGAATCCATGTTGGGAGGATACGTACATGACACCTAACGGCAACCGCTGCCTCTAATACTAACTTGGCTGACTCTGTAGCATCACGTGGCCTTTTTAAACCTGCCTCAAAATGAATCTCCATTCTTCCTCATCTAGATTTAGTTAACCTATCGAGCATTAGCCCTGATGTTTGTTTCCTCTTGCGCCTAGGTGCTAGTCCAACAACGAACATAGGAAGTGTTAGTGTACATCAAACTGTGAGACTACATATAAAGAAGCATGGAACTGTAACTTGACTCCAGCAACTACCTTCTTGCTGTTGAAGCTCACAAGGTTCAGCTGATATTGCCAACTCGTCTTGTGTCAAGAGTGCTTGGGAAGTAGTGTCAGGTGGCAAGGGAGCTTGGGAACGTGCTGCTAGCTCAGTTGACGCACGAGTAAGTCGTGCAGCTGGTAGTACTGTGGTAGGTGTTGCATGTAACACCCTGGATGTAAACTTTCCCTTTTGGGCAATATATCAATTTGACCTCATCCAATTCTTGTGGGTTCTTGTCATGCTTGGCCTCTTTGGTTTGGTTATGTTGGGTTTTTCTTTTCTTTGTTTTGCTCCTTTTGCCATATTGCATTTGTGCCTCTTGTCATCTTGCATTTCCCTTCTTGTCATGTGATTGTGGGGTTCTCTTGCATGGCATGTGGTTGTGGTTTTCCCTTGCATGTCATGTGGTTGCATGTGCCATTCCTATTTGCATTACCATCTCCTCCTTCCCTCTACTTCTTCCTTTTTCAAATGCCATATAATTCCCTCCTTCAATTAATGTTCATCTTCTCCCTAATAATCTTGCTTGTTGCACTAAACCTCTCTGCCCTAAAATCTCCTCATTTGAAGTTGTTATGGTCAGGTTCAAAAATGGCACAAATTTGAAATATTTCCAAACTTGCATTATTTTTCTACCTCTAAAAATGTCCATTACAATTTAGTTAAATTGTGGAGAATTCCAGGAGTGTGGGGATATTTTCCTTTCACTCAAAATCTTTTCCTTTCTCCCTGTACTTTCTTTCTCTTCCTTTTTATTTTTTCAAAGGAAAAGAGGAAGGAGGCAGCAGCAGCAGTGGCAGCCCATCTACTCCTCCCCACCTGGGCCCCGGCCACTCCATGTCGGCCCAGTTCCCCTCAGCCAGGCTGAGAGAAGCGCCAGCCCGCTCCGTTCCCTCTCCTGTCTTCAAGCACCCATCGCGCACAGACCTGCTTAGCCCCGTCCACGTGGCAGCGCCCGGCCCCGCCTGGCAGCGACCGCCCATGCTCCTCACCCGCCTTTTCTCTCCTCTCGTCGCCATCGCCATGGGGACCCCGGAGCACGAGGGAGCACGAGCTCGACCTCGTCGCCCTAGCCCTACTTATCCCCTCTCGCGTGACCAACCGAACCCTAGGGTTCCCCTCTCCCTCTCGCCGCCGCCGCCAGGTAAGAAACCACCCGATTCGCCGCCCGCATTCGTTCAGCGAAGATCTGGGAGCGTGGCCTGTCGTCGCCGGGCGCTCTCCGGCCACCACGACCGGCGGCCCGTGTCTACCTTCATCCTCATCGTCGACTTCGTCCACGACGTCATCTACGGGGGCCCGGAGCGCCAAGTTCGTCGACGCCTCTGTTCGGTCTTCTTCTCGGTCACGATTCCCGGCGAAGTTCAGCGTCCGATCTCGTCGCCGTCAGCCCGTCTCCGTCGCCGATCTCGTGTCCTAGGGTAAGGAGGTATACCCCACTTCCTCCCTGCTCCTTCTTGTCGTCGCTAGTTCTCCGTAGAGTAGGTCCAGGTCCGTGGTCTTGCCGCGCTCGGCGTGCTCCGGCATGTCCGAAGTTTTTGGTGTTCAGAGTAGTGTCACCGCGCGTAGATGCCGCTAGCCCCGCTCGGGCTTGTCCCTTCTTGTTCCTGTGGAGCCTTTCGTGCGTACCCAGTCGTGTCCGAGGGCGCAGAGCCCCTGCCTCCGCCGTTGCCTCGCCGGCATCGTAGGTGTTCCTCTCTGTTCTTAGATCAGCCCAGAGTTTTGGTCAAGTAGCTGGTTCCGTATCCTACCGAATCCCTACCCTAGCCGAGCTGGTTGACTCCCTCTCTCTCTCATGGCGACTGGTTCGAACCCGGTAGCGCCACTCCCCCTTTTTATTTTTCTGTTTTCGCGTTTTCCCGGTTCGTCTCTGTAGCAGTAGAAGCAGTTAAGGGCCGAGGCCCTTCTTTCGATCGCCGCCGCGCCTAGCTCGGTGGTAGCAGTGCAGGTTTCAACGGGAGACCGGGTTGAATCCCCCCTGAGGCTGTTTTCTTCCCCCCTTTTTACACCTGCTAAACCCCTGTCTCTATGACAGTGGGGCCATCCTGTCAGTCTCTCAGCACCCTCCTCTATGCATTTTTTTTTCTTTTACCCCATGGTTCCATTTCCAGCATTGCCTCATTTCTGTTTTAGGCAAGTCCAAATCTGGACATTTCCAAATCTGGAAATTGCCAATTCTGTCAACTTCCATATTAGGCAGGTTTTAACTTAATGCTTTTGGGATGATTTTTCTACTGCAACCCTAACATATTATATATGTTTTTGGGGTAGAAAAATCCCACCAACTCAGTGGTGGCAATAGTTTTTGCATTTGAACAAGTTTGTGTTCATGTCTTATTGCATCATGTTTAGGTGTTGTCTTTCTTGTGCATATTTATTTGAATCTTGCTATGATGTAGTTTGCACACATGCATGGCTTGGTTTCTTCATGCTGTTATGTAGGTTTTCTCACCAATCTTGTGTTGCCCGTCTTGTCCAATCCGTGCATCCGTTTCCGGTGATCTCTATATCGATTTCTAACGAAATCATCTCATCTTTCGATGGCATGCTTGGTTTGCCAAGATGATGCCTGGTTTTCCATTCACCTTCGGAGCGCACTCACGCATTGCATATCACTTCTTGCATATCGTGTCATGTTTTGCATCATGTTGATTGTGCATTGCACCGTGATTTATTGTGGTTCCTTTGTTTGTGTTGTTGTTTTGGGTAGAGTCGGAGGCGAGTACGTGAACGAGGAACCTGTTGAGAACGTTTCGAGGATCAAGCTTTCGACAACTCGAGAACATTGCGAGCAAGATGACCATACCCTCGAAATCACTTCTATCTTTGCTATGCTAGTTGCTCGCTCTTTTGCTATGCCTATGCTGCGATGCCTACCACTTGCTATATCATGCCACCCATATTGCCATGTCAGCCCTAACCATCCTTTTCCTAGCAAACCGTTGATTGGCTATGTTACCGCTTTGCTCAGCCCTCTTATAGCGTTGCTAGTTGCGGTGAAGCTGAAGTTTGTTCCTTGTTGGAACATGGAGATGTTGTTCCTTTTGGAACATGTTTATTTGTTGGGGATATCACAATATATATCTGCTATTATTAATACATCTATATACTTGGTAAAGGGTGGAAGGCTCGGCCTTATGCAGTGTTTTGTTCCACTCTTGCCACCCTAGTTTCCGTCATACCGGTGTTATGTTCCTTGATTTTGCGTTCCTTACGGTTGGGTGATTTATGGGACCCCTTGACAGTTCGCTTTGAATAAGACTCCTCCAAAGAAGGCCCAACATTGGTTTTACCATTTGCCACCTAAGCCTTTTCCCCGGTTTTCGCGAGCCCGAGGGTCATCTTATTTTAAACCCCGGGCCAATGCTCCTCGAGTGTTGGTCCAAACTAGAGCCACTTGCGGTGCCACCGAGGCAACTTGGGGCATCTTCGGTTGCCGACGTAGTGTTCATCCGGATGTGCCACGAGAACGAGATATGTGCAGCTCCTATCGGGATTTGTCGGCACAATCGGGCGGCTTTGCTGGTCTTGTTTTATTCTGTCGAAATGTCTTGTAGTCCGGGATTCCGAGATTGATCGGGTCTTCGGTAGAAGGAATAATCCTTCGTTGACCGTGAGAGCTTATAATGGGCTGTTGGGACACCCTGCAGGTAATATCTTTCAAAGCCGTGCCCTGCGGTTATGAGGCAGATGGGAATTTGTTAATGTCCGGTTGTAGATAACCCAAAGATGACCTCAATTATAATACACCTCAACAAGGCGTGTGTAACCGTGATGGTCTCTTCTCGGAGTCCGGAAGTGAACACGGTGTTGGAGTTATGTCGACGTAAGTAGTTCAGATCACTTATTGATCACTACTAGTTTCACGACCGTGCTTTGCTTCTCTTCTCGCTCTCTTTTGCGATGTAGCCACCATATATGCTAGTCGCTTGCTGCAGCTCCACTTTACTACTATGTCCTCCCTAAAGCTTAAATAGTCTTGATCTCGGGTGTGAGATTGCTGAGTCCCGTGACTCACAGATACTTCAAAACAGTTGCAGTGTTCCGATGAGGCGGCAGATGATTCCACCGAGCTCAAGTGGGAGTTCGACGAGGAACGTGGTCGTTACTATGTGTCGCTTTCAGATGATCGTAGTGGTGCCCAGTTGGGATGATTCGGGATCTGTGTTGGCATTTGGGGTATCTTCTTTATTTTGGTTCCGTAGTCGGACCTTGAGTGTACTCTGAATGATGTATGTTTAATAATGTCTTGTGTGAAGTGGCGATTGTAAGCCAACTATGTATCTTTCCTTAATTATTACATGGGTTGTGTGAAGATTACCTCACTTGCGACATTGCTTTCAATGCGGTTATGCCTCTAAGTCGTGCCTCGACACGTGGGAGATATAGCCGCATCGGGGCGCTAAGTTGGTAATCGAGCCTTCCCGACTTAGGAGCCCCCTACTTGATTGTTTGTTGACGTTGTTGAGTCTAGAATGGAAAATGTTTTGAGTCTTAGGATTATATATATCGGAGAGTAGGATTCTTTTACTCCTCGGTCCTTCATCGCTCTGTGAGGTCTCCGACGAGAGTTTTGACTCTTCTCTCCTCAAATTTCACTAAAATTTTTTAGGATCACGTGGGTATCTTGGAATCGTTCGATGGTTTTGTGACGAGAACATTGTTCTTGGTGCCTCGACATTTAGGGGTTGTGGCGGTGTCCGGGAGTTGAGCTCCGAGGTGTTGTCGTCACAATTTTATCGTTGCAGATTCGAATACCGAGTTTTGCCGACATCGAAATCTCTTTTGTGCAGTTGTTGGTGAGATAACCCCGATAGCCCGATCTTGTGGCGAAAAGGGAGTATTGCCATGACTTGCATAACGGATGTTTTTCAAGGTCGAGGTACATGATTTCGAGGATTTCTTGGTTATGTGTTGACGGATGGATACAATTGGATCTAGGTATTGTTAGTTTGGGTGATATATTTTGTGTCCCTGTATCCCCAACACCAGATTGCATAACCAGAAAGTTTGGGAGTTTATAGGTGGGAATTCTAGTAGCTTACAGGATATTCTTCCCAACAGATGTATGATTTGAGATTGGGGTTCAAAGTTTAGTGGTCCGCCCATTCACGGTCGATTCTGATGGTCGCGAGACGTCTTAAAGAATCCTTGGCTATGCTGATTCGGGGACGTCTTGTTAGTCATTCGTGACGTCCGCTATACGTCGTGTCCGTGTGGGCCCCACCACGAACACTTTGAGCGAAATCTCTATCATGTGTTTGTTCCGGCTCATTATAGAAGCCAACCTTTTGTTTTCAGTTGTGATATTAGATTTGTTTCTAAGTCAGATGTTGTTTCCATATCTATATCTAAGTGGCTTCTCACCTTAATGGATGTGTGATGATTAACTTTGGAAGTCATTCGTCCATTCTTGTTCGAATGTTTATTGTGAAGACTATATGTTGCAATTTCTATCCGTTGATTCTACTTATCTTTTGTCTATCAAAGGACTAACGGATGTCACCTCTTCAGATGGCTCCGCCAACGTCGAATCCGGATCGCAATGATGGGGATCATCGAACCTCCACCTCCACCTCCGCCTCCGAGGCCTGGCAAGCTATTATGGCAGCCACCAATGCCAATGCTCGATGATTTTGCAGCTCTTGCAAGAACGCACTCAGGGCAAGGCAATCAAGGCAATCAAGGCAATCAAGGTCAAGGCAACAATCAGCCACACTTTGCTACTCTCGACCGGTTCCTCGCTAATCAGCGAAGTCTTTCGGTTTACGTGTTGAGGCCACAGACGCCGACGATTGGTTAGTGGACATCTGCAAGCACTTTGGTGTAGCAATGTCGGACCGAGGACTTTGTCAAGTTTGCATCGCTTCAACTCAAGGATCAAGCTCTTTGAGTGGTTCCGACAATACAAAGATTCCAGAGGAGGTCGTGTCATTACAGGATGAGTTCCGCCGTGATTTCCGAGCTCATCACATCCGAAGAGTGTTGTTGAGAGCAAGCGTGAGGAGTTCCGCAATCTCAAGCAGGGCACCTTGTCTGCATCTATCAATACAATATCCAGTTCGAAGCTCGCTTGTTTTGCTAAGCAAGATGTACCGATGAAAGGAGTATGATCTATCGTTCTGGGGTGGTGCGAGAGAAGATCTGCAATTACCTCTTGTGTTGTTTGAGCAGATAAGTATGATGATTTCTACAACATGGCTCTCAAGCAAGAAGCGGCACAGCTCAAATGCGAGGCTTCTAAGAAGAGAATCAGGATGCAGTTCAGTCCTCCTCGTCCTCTCAAGTGGCAGCCAAGCAGCGAAGTTTTATCTGCCCCCTCCTCCGTTCCGCCAGCCTTACAGTGCAGAAGAACTCGGTGGCCGTGGATCTTCCCACCCACCCAAACCAAGCTATCGAACAAGTCTAATTCTCAAGCTCCAAGGTCAAGTGCTCCTTACCACCGTCCGCTCTCCGAGGTCACTTGCAACAAGTGTCGTGAAGGGTCACTATCTGAACAAGTGCTTCAACCAGAGGCGCCTTCCGCCTCCTCCTCTGTGAAATCTTCCAGCAATGCAAAGTGGTCAAGCACAATCCCAAGTATGCCAAGGTCAATATGATGAATGCAGCTCAGCAGAGGATTCTTCGATGTGCTAATGGGTAATCTCTCGATTAATGATATTCTGCTAAAGTCTTATTTGATCTTGGTGCATCGCTTTCTTTCATTTGAGACCTTTTGTTGCCAAGCATGAATTTGTGACGGAAAAGATTCCTATTCCGTTGAAGATTGTGTCCCCGGCAAGCAAATGACATCTAATGTTTGTGTCCGGATGTTTCTATCAAGATGGGCGATTATAGATTTCTTTCTAAACCGGTGGTTCTTGGTGACTCGGATATTGATCTTATTCTCGGAATGGGTGGCTTTATCAGACAAAGCTCAGCTTGATTGTGCTGCGTGGAAATTCAATTGACTCACTCTTCTAATGATGTGATCATCTATGCCTCTCGTGATGAAACTATTCGGTTGTTTTCTCTCAATGAGAAGGGCGAATTGAATGCCATCTCTCGATTCGATCGTTTGTGAGTACCAAGATGTCTTTCCGTAAGAGCTTCCGGGTATGCCTCCTCATCGGCCGATTGAGTTCGTTATCGATCTTGAGCCCGCATGAACCCGTTTGCAAGCGTCCATACAAGCTTGGACCTGATGAGCTGAGGAATTGAAGAAGCAGCTCGATGAACAAGAGCGTCTGGTTTGATCGGACCGAGTTCATCTCCTTGGGGTTGTGGTGTTCTTTTGTCCGGAAGAAGGATGGCACGGACCGACTTTGTGTCGATTACCGTCCATTGAATAAGAAGACAATCAAGAACAAGTATCCACTTCCCAACATCAATGAGCTTTTCGAGCAACTCAAAGGTGCTACGGTGTTCTCTAAGCTTGACCTTCGTATGGGGTATCATCAGATTCGCATTCGTGAACAAGATATTCCCAAGACAACATTCAGAACAAGCTTTGGTTCTTATGAATATACTGTCATGTCTTTCGGCCTCGTCAATGCTCCTCCAACTTTCTCTCGGATGATGAACTTCATATTCAATCCTTACACCAATGAATTCGTCTTGGTCTATCTTGATGATATTTTGGTCTTCTCCAAGAATAAGAAGGATCATGCCAAACATTTGCGATTGGTGCTAGACAAGCTCAGAGAGTATCAATTCTATGCTAAGTTCTCCAAATGTGAATTCTGGCTTGATGAAGTGCTTTATCTTGGTCATATCATCTCTGCCAAGGGCATCGCTGTTGATCCCGAGAAGGTGTCCGCAATTGTGAATTGGGAACCTCCTCAGAATGTCAAGCAGCTCCGCAGCTTTCTTGGTCTTGCAAGCTATTGCCGAAGGTTCGTTGAGAACTTCTCCAAGATTGCAAAGCCTCTTTCCAACCTTCTCCAGAAGCATGTGAAGTATGTCGGTCTCCGAGTGTGACGTTGCTTTCAATACCCTCAAAGAGAAACTCGTCACAGCTCTGCTCGACTCCTCTGATGAATCCAAGCCTTATGAAGTTTTCTCGTGATGCTTCTCTTCAAGGTCTCGGTCTGTGTTAATGCAAGAGAAGAGAGTTGTGGCTTATACCTCTCGCCAGTTGAAGCCCAACGAGAAGAACTACCCCACTCACGATCTTGAGTTGGCGGCAGTTGTCCATGCATTGATTACTTGGAGACATCTCTTGTTGGGAAGGAAAGTGGACATTTTCACTGATCACAAGAGTCTCAAGGACATCTTCACTCAGCCTAACCTCAACCTTAGGCAGACTCGATGGGTCGAAATGATTCAAGAGTACAACCCAAGTATTGAGTATACTCCGGGCAAAGCCAATGTCATTGCAGACGCTTTGAGCAGGAAAGCTATCGCAACAGTCTAATCCTCAAGCCCTTTCACCGGATCTCGTGAATCTTTCCATAAGCTGAATCTTCAAGTTGTTCCTCAAGGCTTTCTTGCCAACCTCATAGTCTCTCCTACTTTGGAAGATCAGATTCGTGAGGCTCAACTTTTGGATGCCATGGTGAAGAAAGTGAAGCGTGGTATCGACAAGGGCATTTCCAAGTACAAGTGCTTCCATGTTGATGACAAAGACACTCTGTTCTTTGAGGACCGGATTGTGGTTCCTAAGGGTGATCTCGAAAAGTCATTATGAACGAGGCTCACAATTCGCTTCTATCCATTCATCCGGAAGTACGAAGATGTACCATGATCTCAAGCAGTCATATTGGTGGACTCGAATGAAGCGAGAAATTGCTCAATTCGTGAATGAATGTGATGTCTGCAGAAGAGTGAAAGGAACACCAAAGACCAGCTGGTCTCCTTCAACCTCTTGCTATTCCTGAATGGAAGTTTGATCATATTGAAATGGACTTCGTGACTGGTTTTCCAAAGTCCAAGCGTGGAAATGATGCTATCTTCGTTGTCATTGACAAGCTTACTAAAGTGGCTCATTTTCTTCCTATCAAAGAATCCATCACAGCAGCTCGGTTGGCGAGCTATACACCTCGAGATTGTCTCCTTGCACGGCATTCCACAAGTGATCTCTTGAGACCGTGGCAGCATCTTTACCTCCAAGTTCGGGAGTCTTTTGAGAAGGCCATGGGCACCAACATTCGTTTCAGACAGCTTTCCATCCTCAAACAAGTGGCCAAGTTGAGCGAGTTAATCAAATCCTTGAAGATATGCTCGGGGCTTGTGTCATTTCTTTCGGTATGAAGTGGGAAGATTGTCTTCCTTATGCCGAAGTTCTCTTACAACAACAGCTTCCAAGCGAGTTCGGGCAAGGCCCCATTCGAAATTCTCTATGGCGAAAGTGCCGTACTCCTCTCAATTGGTGCGAGACAGTGAACGCCAACTTCTTGGCAATGACTTGATCACGTAAGCGTAAGAAATGTGCAAGGTCATTCGTGAGAATCTCAAAAGCGCATAATCGCGCCGTAAGAGCTATTATGATGATAAGCACCGTGATGTGACTTTTGAAATCGGAGACCATGTCTACCTCGCGTCTCCAATGAAAGGCACTCGCCGCCCGGTATCAAAGGAAGCTTGCCCCTAGATACGTGGGTCCTTTCAAGATCATTGGGAAAAGAGGCGATCTCGCCTATCAACTTGAGCTTCCATCCAACTTTGCAAACGTGCACGATGTGTTTCACGTGTCACAGCTTCGCAAGTGCTTCAAGACTCTGAACGCACTATCAACTTCAAGAGATTGACCTTCAAGAAGATCTCTCTTATCATGAGCACCCGTTGCTATTCTTGAAGAAACCGAGCGCAAGACTCGCAACAAGTCA
This sequence comes from Aegilops longissima, assembly GCA_021605205.1. Classification (NCBI taxonomy): domain Eukaryota; kingdom Viridiplantae; phylum Streptophyta; class Magnoliopsida; order Poales; family Poaceae; genus Aegilops; species Aegilops longissima. The sequence goes on from JAHIAM010007073.1 coordinate 64,379, forward strand.
ATCAAATTCCTGAAAGTGAAGTGGTCACACCATTCCGACCGAGAAGCTACCGGGGCGCGAGGATCACCTCCGCTCGAGTATCCGGAGTTCTTTCAGTCCTAGATCTCGGACGAGATCCTCTTGTAGTGGTGGAGTGTTGTAACACCACGGATGTAAACTTTCCTTTTGGGCAATATATCAATTTGACCTCATCCAATTCTTGTGGGTTCTTGTCATGCTTGGCCTCTTTGGTTTGGTTATGTTGGGTTTTCTTTTCTTTGTTTTGCTCCTTTTGCCATATTGCATTTGTGCCTCTTGTCATCTTGCATTTTCCCTTCTTGTCATGTGATTGTGGTGTTCTCTTGCATGTCATGTGGTTGTGGTTTTCCCTTGCATGTCATGTGGTTGCATGTGTCATTCCTATTTGCATTACCATCTCCTCCTTCCCTCTACTTCTTCCTTTTCAAATGCCATATAATTCCCTCTCTCAATTAATGTTCATCTTCTCCCTAATAATCTTGCTTGTTGCACTAAACCTCTCTGCCCAAAGATCTCCTCATTTGAAGTTGTTATGGTCAGGTTCAAAAATGACACAAGTTTGAAGTATTTCCAAACTTGCATTATTTTTCTACCTTTAAAAATGTCCATTTCAATTTAGTTAAATTGTGGAGAATTCCAGGAGTGTGGGGATATTTTCCTTTCACTCAAAATCTTTTCCTTTCTCCCTGTACTTTCTTTCTCTTCCTTTTTTTTTTAAAAGGAAAAGAGGAAGGAGGCAGCAGCAGCAGTGGCAGCCCATCTACTCCTCCCCACCTAGGCCCAGGCCACTCCATGCCGGCCCAGTTCCCCCCTCAACCCTTGGGAGAGAGCGCGGCCAGCCCGCTCCGTTCCCTCTCCTGTCTTCACAAGACCCATCCTTGCAGTACCCTCGCTTAGCCCCGTCCACGTGGCAGCCTGCCCCGCCTGGCAGCGACCGCCTGTGCTCCTCACCCGCCTTTTCTCTCTCCTCTCGTCGCCATCGCCATGGGGACCCCGAGCACGAGGGAGCACGAGCTCGACCTCGTCGCCTAGCCCTACTTATCCCTCTCGCGTGACCAACCGAACCCTAGGGTTCCCCTCTCCCTCTCGCCGCCGCCAGTAAGAAACCACCCAGTTCGCCGCCCGCTTTCGTTCCCGCGCATCTCAGAGCGTGGCCTCGTCGCCGCCGGCGCTCTCCGCCACCACGACCCGGCGGCCCGTGTCTACCTTCATCCTCATCGTCGACTTCGTCCACGACGTCATCTACGGGGGCCCGGAGCGCCAAGTTCGTCGACGCCTCTGTTCGGTCTTCTTCTCGGTCACGATTCCCGGCGAAGTTCAGCGTCCGATCTCGTCGCCGTCAGCCCGTCTCCGTCGCCGATCTCGTGTCCTAGGGTAAGGAGGTATACTCCACTTCCTCCCTGCTCCTTCTTGTCGTCGCTAGTTCTCCGTAGAGTAGGTCCAGGTCCGTGGTCTTGCTGCGCTCGGCGTGCTCCGGCATGTCCGAAGTTTTTGGTGTTCAGAGTAGTGTCACCGCGCGTAGATGCCGCTAGCCCCGCTCGGGCTTGTCCCTTCTTGTTCCTGTGGAGCCTTTCGTGCGTGCCAGTCGTGTCAGGTCCGAGAGCGCAGAGCCTCGCCGTTGCCTCGCCCGGCATCGAGGTGTTCCTCTGTTCTTAGATCAGCCCAAGAGTTTTGGTCAAGTAGCAGGTTCCGTGATCCTACGAATCCCTACCCTAGCCGAGCTGGTTGACTCCCTCTCTCTCACCATGGCGACACAGGTTCAACCCCAGCGCGCCCTCCCCCTTTTTATTTTCTGTTTCGCGTTTCCCGGTTCGTCTCTCTCAGAGCAGAGAAGCAGTTAAGGGCCGAGGCCCTTCTTGTCGATCGCCGCCGCCTAGATCGGTGGTAGCAGTGCAGGTTTCCAACGGGAGACCCGGTTTGAATCCCCCGAGGCTGTTTCTTCCCCCTTTTTACTGCTCGCTAAACCCTGTCTCTCTCGACGGTGGGGCCATCTGTCGATCTCTCAAGACCTCCTCTATGCATTTTTTTTCTTTTACCCCATGGTTCCATTTCCAGCATTGCCTCATTTCTGTTTTAGGCAAGTCCAAATCTGGACATTTCCAAATCTGAAATTGCCAATTCATCAACTTCCATATTAGGCAGGTTTTAACTTAATGCTTTTGGGATGATTTTTCTGCAACCCTAACATATTATATATGTTTTTGGGTGAAAAATCCCACCAACTCAGTGGTGGCAATAGTTTTGCATTTGAACAAGTTTGTGTTCATGTCTTATTGCATCATGTTTAGGTGTTGTCTTTCTTGTGCATATTTATTTGAATCTTGCTATGATGTAGTTTGCACACATGCATGGCTTGGTTTCTTCATGCTGTTATGTAGGTTTTCTCACCAATCTTGTGTTGCCCGTCTTGTCCAATCCGTGCATCCGTTTCCGGTGATCTCTATATCGATTTCTAACGAAATCATCTCATCTTTCCGATGGCATGCTTGGTTTGCCAAGATGATGCATGGTTTTCCATTCACCTTCCGGAGCGCACTCACGCATTGCATATCACTTCTTGCATATCGTGTCATGTTTTGCATCATGTTGATTGTGCATTGCACCGTGATTTATTGTGGTTCCTTTGTTTGTGTTGTTGTTTTGGGTAGAGTCGGGAGACGAGTACGTGAACGAGGAACCTGTTGAGAACATTTTCGAGGATCAAGCTTTCGACAGCTCTGAGAACATTGCAGGCAAGATGACCATACCCTCAAAATCACTTCTATCTTTGCTATGCTAGTTGCTCGCTCTTTTGCTATGCCTATGCTGCGATGCCTACCACTTGCTATATCATGCCACCCATATTGCCATGTCAGCCCTAACCATCCTTTTCCTAGCAAACCGTTGATTGGCTATGTTACCGCTTTGCTCAGCCCTCTTATAGCGTTGCTAGTTGCAGGTGAAGCTGAAGTTTGTTCCTTGTTGAACATGGAGATGTTGTTCCTTTTGGAACATGTTTACTTGTTGGGGATATCACAATATATATCTGCTATTATTAATACATCTATATACTTGGTAAAGGGTGGAAGGCTCGGCCTTATGCCCGGTGTTTTGTTCCACTCTTGCCACCCTAGTTTCCGTCATACGGTGTTATGTTCCTTGATTTTGCGTTCCTTACACGGTTGGGTGATTTATGGGACCCCTTGACAGTTCGCTTTGAATAAGACTCCCAAAGAAGGCCCAACATTGGTTTTACCATTTGCCACCTAAGCCTTTTCCCCGGGTTTTCGCGAGCCCGAGGGTCATCTTATTTTAAACCCCGGGCCAATGCTCCTCTCGAGTGTTGGTCCAAACTAGAGCCACTTGCGGTGCCACCACGAGGCAACTTGGGGCATCTTCGGTTGCCGTCACGTAGTGTTCATCCGGATGTGCCACGAGAACGAGATATGTGCAGCTCCTATCGGGATTTGTCGGCACAATCGGGCGGCTTTGCTGGTCTTGTTTTATTCTGTCGAAATGTCTTGTAGTCCGGATTCGAGATTGATCGGGTCTTCCCGGTAGAAGGAATAATCCTTCGTTGACCGTGAGAGCTTATAATGGGCTGTTGGGACACCCTGCAGGTAATATCTTTCAAAGCCGTGCCCGCGGTTATGAGGCAGATGGGAATTTGTTAATGTCCGGTTGTAGATAACCCAAAGATGACCTCAATTATAATACACCTCAACCGCGTGTGTAACGTGATGGTCTCTTCTCGTGAGTCCGGAAGTGAACACGGTGTTGGAGTTATGTCTGACGTAAGTAGTTCAGGATCACTTATTGATCACTACTAGTTTCACGACCGTGCTTTGCTTCTCTTCTCGCTCTCTTTTGCGATGTAGCCACCATATATGCTAGTCGCTTGCTGCAGCTCCACTTTACTACTATGTCCTCCCTAAAGCTTAAATAGTCTTGATCTCGCGGGTGTGAGATTGCTGAGTCCCCGTGACTCACAGATACTTCCAAAACAGTTGCAGGTTCCGATGAGGCCAGTGCAGATGATTCCACCGAGCTCAAGTGGGAGTTCGACGAGGAACGTGGTCGTTACTATGTGTCGTTTCCAGATGATCAGTAGTGGTGCCCAGTTGGGATGATTCGGGGATCTGTGTTGGCATTTGGGGTATCTTCTTTATTTTGGTTCCGTAGTTGGACCTTGAGTGTACTCTGAATGATGTATGTTTAATAATGTACTGTGTGAAGTGGCGACTGTAAGCCAACTATGTATCTTTCCCTTAATTATTACATGGGTTGTGTGAAGATTACCTCACTTGCGACATTGCTTTCAATGCGGTTATGCCTCTAAGTCGTGCCTCGACACGTGGGAGATATAGCCGCATCGGGGACGTTACATTGCAAGAACTAGGGCTGTCTCTGCTTGTTTGGTGGCAGCTATTTGTTTCTGTTTGGCTTTTTTTGCAGCTCGTGTAGCATGGGATGTCGTGTTTGTAGAATTTTCCGCTGGACTTTGACCTTCTATTGCACCATCAGTACCAGCAGAATCTTTAGGATTCATCCGCTTCTCATTCCCTGCCATTCTATGTTTCTTCCTCTTTCTCTATGCCATGTTAAGTCAAGCCGACAAGAAAAACGAATAACAATTTAGTTCTTCAGAACAAATTGATGCGTGATGCAGACGAACTGAACTTTGATGTTAGACAACCACATGATATGAGGATGTAATATGTATGAAAAACAGGACGGAAGAGATAACCAGAACTATGATGTGTAAACTAAGAAGAAGACATTTCACCAAATTAGAAGCAATGCAATGGAAGGTAGACACCATATGAAAGATGCTACAAATATCGCTCCGCCAAGTTAATAAAGTGTCTCATCATAAATGGCGTTTAAACAAATGTGAAGCAAGACAAGAAATAAATCATATGCAAGATGCAAACAACATCACACTACCATGTTAGAGGTCTCTCGTCATTAGTGCCATTGCATATTCACAACATTGCATATTCACAGCTTATGATGTGTAAACTATGGAGAAGGAATTTCAACAAATTAGAAGCAATGAAAGCTAGACA
>JAHIAM010007074.1:0-25621 GCA_021605205.1 Aegilops longissima
TAGGCTACCGTGCTCTTCGTGCCACTATGCAGAATGGTCCGATGAATCTTGGTGCTAGCTTCCCTTTAATCTTGAATCGATGCAGGCCTCTCATAGGGGATACTCGTAGGTACACAAATTCACCTGGTTCAAAATTGACTCCACGATGTTTCTGATCGTAATAACACTTTTGTCGGCTTTGGGCTGTCTTGAGTCGGTCCTTAATCACCTTGACCTTATCTTCAGCCTCTTTGAGCATGTCTGGGCCGAAGATATGGATGTCTCCGGTTTCCGACCAATTTAGCGGGGTACGACATCTTCGCCCATACAGAGCTTCAAATGGTGCCATTTGCAGGATGGACTGATAACTGTTGTTATATGCGAATTCTGCGTATGGTAAGCTCTCTTCCCAACTGGTCCCATAGGTGAGGACACGTGTTCTCAACATATCTTCTAGAATCTGGTTTACTCGCTCAGTCTGCCCATCTGTCTGGGGATGGTATGCGGTACTGAATGCCAGCTGAGTTCCCAGAGCTTGTTGTAAGTGATCCCAAAATCGGGAGATGAATTGAGTGCCTTTGTCCGAGATTATTTTCTTTGGGACTCCATGTAAGCAAACGATACGGGAAAGGTAGAGCCTAGCAAGCATCTGAGTGGTGTGGGTTGTCTTAACGGGGATGAAGTGTGCTACTTTAGTCAGTCTATCAGTGATGACCCATATGGCATCATGTCCGTGTCGCGACCGAGGTAGTCCAACAATAAAATCCATTCCAATCTCGTCCCATTTCCACTCGGGTATCTTATTTGGTTGCAATAGTCCGGCCGGTTTATGGTGCTCGGCCTTGATGCGTTGACAAGAGTCACAACATGCAATAAACGTGGCTATGTCTCTTTTTATACCATGCCACCAAAATGTTTCCTGAAGATCTTTGTACATTTTCGTTCCTCCAGGATGGATTGAATACAGAGCGGTGTGTCCTTCAGCCAAGATTTGCTGTTTAAGGTCATGGATATTTGGTATGCAAAGTATATTCTCGTACCACAATATTCCTTGCTCATCGATAACGAATTCTGAGGCCTTGCCCAAATTCATCTTCCGTTTTATGCCTTCAATGCTGGGGTGTCCACGTTGAACCTCTTTAACTTTCTCTATCGTGGTAGGCTGTAACTCTAAGTTCGACACTGCGCCTTCAAAGTGACTACCATCGATTGAGCTTAGCAAATTCCTGCTGGAATTCAGGTCTCAAGTTTGGCATGTCTGTCGTTGTTCGGACTAGGGTTCCACTCGAGCATCTGCTACAACATTTGCTTTGCTCGGGTGGTAGTGGATTCCAACATCATAATCCTTTACTAATTCCAACCAGCGCCGCTGTCAGAATTTAGTTCTCGTTGTGTGAAAATATACTTGAGGCTTTTGTGGTCCGTGTATATTTCACAACGATTTCCATGTAATAAGTGTCTCCATTCCTTGAGTGCATGAATAACTACTACTAATTCCAGGTCATGAGTAGGATAATTTTCCTCATGCTTGCGAAGTTGTCTGGAAACATATGCGACAACCTTGCCTTCTTGCATTAATACGCACCCGAGGTCCTTTCGAGATGCGTCACAAAATACCTCAAAATTTTTGTGTATATCCGCACAATTAATACTAGTGCTGTCGCCGCTTCCTCTTGATTCTTGGAAACTTTTCTCGCAAGCTTCCGTCCATTCAAACTTCCTGTCTTTTTTGAGTAGTTGCGTCATTGGCTTTGCTATGGTGGAGAATCCTTCAATAAATCTCCAGTAGTATCCCGCCATTCCCAAGAAACTTCGTACATCCGTTACGCTGGCTGGTGGCTTCCAGCCGAGTACGGCCTTGACTTTTTCCGGGTCTACGACGCTACCTTCTTGGGTCAGTACGTGGCCCAGAAAACCTACTTGCTTCAGCCAAAATTCACACTTGCTGAATTTAGCGTACAATTGATGTTTCCTGAGTTCTCCTAGTACAATTCGGAGATGTTCAGCATGCTCTTCTGGTGTTTTGGAGTATACCAGAATATCATCGATAAATACCACAACAAACTTGTCCATAAACTTCATGAATACTTTGTTCATGAGGTGAACAAAATATGCGGGGCCGTTTGTTAGTCCGAATGGCATTACGGTGAACTCATACAATCTATATCTGGAGGTGAAAGCTGTCTTGGGAATATCTTCGGTTCGCACTTTCAGTTGATGGTATCCCGACCTCAAGTCAATCTTTGAGAACACCTTGGCCTGAGCGAGTTGATCGAATAAATCATTTATTCATGGCATCGGATATTTGTTCTTGATTGTGACCATGTTTAGCGCTCGATAGTCTATGCACAATCTCAGTGTTCCATCCTTCTTTTTGGCAAACAAAATTGGTGAACCCCAAGGTGAGGAACTGGCTCATATATACCCTTTTTCCAATAATTCCTTTATTTGCTTCTTCAGTTCTACCAATTCGGATGGTGCCATTCTGTATGGTTTCTTGTATATGGGAGCGGTTCGGTGCTAGCTCAATGCTGAATTCTATCTCTCGATCCGTGGCATGCCCGTAGCTCTTCGAAATACATCTGAAACTCACACACCATCGAACCTTGCTCAATTCAGAAATATCCATCTTGTTCAATCTCGGTTGCCGGGATATTTTTCTTTCCTTGGCTGAAACTTTTATGGTCTTCCTGTGGTGGTGGGTGAGAATTACGGTCCTGTTGAAGCAGTCAATAAAACCTTTGTTGGTGGTTAACCAATCCATCCCTAAGATAACATCCAGCCATTTATTTTCCAACATGATAAGATTTGCGTGAAACTTCAACCCTTCAAACTCGATAACCACACCCTGGCAATAATTCTGGGTAACTTGCTTAATTCCAGGGGACTTGACGATCATAGATTTTTCCAAGGGAAGCATCGAAAAATTATTTTGCAAAGAAAAACTTTTCAAAACGAATGAGTGAGAAGCTCCAGAATCAAACAAAACCATGGCAGGTATTGTGTTGATGTGAAACGACGAGTCACGATATCCGGGGCATTTTGTGCTTCCTCTTTGGTCACGTGGTTGAGATGACCCTTCCGTGGTTGTTATTTGGGTTGAAATTGTTGCGCTTTGGCGCCAATTATTGCCTCCGTTGTTCGGCTTTGGGGTCGAAGTTCTTGGCTTGGGGCACTGCTTGGTATAGTGCCCTTCTTCTCCACAAGCGTAACAGGTAACGCCTGGGCGGTATGTGAACTCCTTGTCCCTTGCATGGAAATTCTTGATTGGGCGTGAGACGCCTGTTGTCGGTGTCAAAACCGGCGGATCTCGGGTAGGGGGTCCCGAACTGTTCGTCTAGGCGGATGGTAACAGGAGACAAGGGACACGATGTTTACTCGGGTTCGGGCCCTCTTGATGGAGGTAAAACCCTATGTCCTGCTTGATTGATATTGATATTGTGGATTTTACAAGAGTGGATCTACCACGAGATCAAGGAGGCTAAACCCTAGAAGCTAGCCTATGGTATGATTGTAAGGGTTGTTGTGATTGTAGTCCTACGGACTAAAGCCATCCGGTTTATATAGACACCGGAGAGGGCTAGGGTTACATAGAGTCGGTTACAATGGTAGGAGATCTACATATCCGTATCACCAAGCTTGCCTTCCACGCCAAGGAAAGTCCCATCCGGACACGGGGTGAAGTCTTCAATCTTGTGTCTTCATAGTCTTGGAGTCCGTTGATGATGATAGTCCGCCGATGATAGTCCGGCAGATGATGGTAGGCCGCAATCCGGACACCCCTAATCGGGACTCCTCAAGAGTCCCTGAACCAGGCTTCAATGACGATAAGTCCGGCGTGTATATTGCTTGGCATTGCAAAGCGGGTTCCTCCTCCAAATGATAGAAGATTGTGAACACCAGATAGTGTCCGCTCGCAAAATAAATTCCACATTCCACCGTAGAAAGAATAATAATATATACACAAGTTCAATCTGCTGACGTTTTCCGTGGCAGGAAGTCACACCACTACCAAGCCATTACTCAATTGTTTTTACTTTACCACCTCGGCGCATTTAGAAGCGGTTTCTTGGCACGCCTTGTTGAAGCAGAGATCGTGTTTCCCCATAATCCGGGATTCTCATCAATACGGGCGTGGGTAACCCAACCGCGTCATTGATGGTGACGCTTGGGAGATAAGCGAGTTTTACCGGCCGGTGGGGGACGATAAGACTTCGCCGCCCATATAAGGGATAAGGATTCAGCTTCTCACCACGCCTTCTTCCTCCTTTGCTTATCCATCTCTCACAAGACTCGAGCTCCAGCGCCCAAGTTCGCAAGATCTCATCTCAACCTTCTCCGACCATGTCCGGAGCGGAGGTAAATGGTTGGCCTCCACCGTTAAGGAGGAGCAATCGCCAAACCGCGCGGCACGGATATCTTTCCGGCGACATCACAGACCGGCTGCCCGTCGAGGGCAGCTTATCCCCACCCCTGGCCCCATGAGAGGGTCGTCTTTCTTCCCCACTTCCTCCATGGACTGGGCTTTCCACTACATCCCTTTGTCCGGGGCTCATGTTCTACTACGGCCTGGATTTCCATGATCCGCGCCAACTTCATCCTCAACATCTCGGTGTTTATCGAAGCGCGAGGCCTTCCTCTGCATCCAGCCCCACTTAGGCTTGTGGCTCAAGACCTTCAATGTCAAGTCGAAGGTAGTGAAGGGCACTCAAGCGGAGTGCGGAGGCACCATGTTGGGCAAGATGACAAACATCCTTTGGTTCGAAGGGGCCTTCGTGGAATCCATCAAGGGGTGGCAATCGGAGTGGTTCTATATCACTGAGCAGCGTGACCCTAAATGGGCGGCGGCCCCGAAGTTTAGATCTGGTATCCCCACGCAGCTCACCTCCGGAAAGAGAAGGGCTTGTGTGGGGCAGTTTGAAGGAGCCGACGGACTCCAAACTGTATCAAGAAGCTGGTGAAGAAGCTCAGCTGGTTAACGTGGTCCAAGTCATGCTCGTCCGCGGATTCTCCCATGCCTAGAGTGGGCATTCAATCTATGGAGTTCGATCCGAACAACACCAGCGCTGAACAAGTTCTTCGACACAACGCATTTAATGCGCTCGAAGGTGCTGTTCAAAGGCGCCAAGCCCCGCATCCGTGATCAAGATCGGGATTTTTTCATGGCGCCAGTCGACGAGGTAAGTGATTCTACCCTTTACGGACACTCGTTTTCCATAGTTTGGCTCTATGCGGGTTTTAATTTCCCTTTTCCTTTGACAGACTGGATGAAGAAGGCGGAGCAGATTACTGTCCGGCTCCTATGCCGAAAATCCAGAGACGCCTTCGTAGCGAGGCTTCGGTTCCAGCACCGCACGTGGTGCGGAGAAGAAGGCCAAGAAGGAGGCCACGGGTGCTCGAAGAGTGCCTGTTTTCAGTGTCCGACGACTCGGGCTGACTCCTCCCGAAAATGAGGAGGAGGAAGAGGACTCTCCCGGAGGAGGGAGAGAGGAAGAGGAAGGCTTCCCAACAGGGGAGCCCGAAGGGTCCAAGAGGGAAGGACTATTCCCCGGACAGCTCCGCCAACATCAATGTTGGCGAGGAAGAATGGCCTTCAAGGGCCAGCCTCCGGCGAGATCGTAAGTATCCGGATTCTGAATGATTTATAATTTTTTCTCGCGTCACATAGTGTCATTCTAATGCCGCATGCTGCCCGTAGTCCGCCAGTGATGATCTCCCGCTTCATCGAAAGGGTCATTGGCTTCGTCGGATGTAGACTCCATCCCGACCGCCCCACCCTCGCGACGCCGAGGACGCCGAGGTGGGATCCCGAAGGACCCATCGGGGAGGCTCGAGGCGCCACAAGGCGTCCTCCGGACTTTGCGCCGACTCCACAAGTAACCCGCAGTGGTTCCGGAGTCCGGCCGGCCCTTGAACGAAGGGCAAGACCGTGACGCGGCGGCTTCCGCCCAACCGAGGCGCGGGTAATTTGTTGAGGCGCTGCAGAGCGCTTCCATCGAGGAAGAACACCGCACTATTATGAGTGCGGTGATTCAAGGTGCAGCTCGCCAAAGGCGGGCTGACTAGCCTCGCAATAGCCTTCTATCGCTTTGAGGTAAGAAGTTAAAATATGCAATGTAATACCGCGCAGACAAGAGCCCTTGATGCTCGGTTCGTGTTCGGAAAGAAAAGCCGGATGAGGATCTGAAACAAGATATACGCAGGGTTGCTAAAAAATTATGTCAATATGGGTTGCAGGCTGCGCTGCTGACCTCCGCCAGACCGATCGTGGAGGTCGGTGCGTTGAAGCAGGAGCTCGAGCGGTCGGGCAAGAGCTCGTCAGCGCCAGAAGCAGCTCCAAGACAAAGAAGGTGAGTAATACCACTTTGAATTTGTACCTTCATGTAAAAGGATTTAGGTTGCGACAAAAAATAACAAGGATAACATGGGTACTGCGGGGCCATGAACGAGGTGGCGGCCTGAAGGAGGCCTTGTCCGCGCCGAACATAATGCGCGCCACGGAACGGGGAGCGAAAAGCAGGAGGCGGGTGGCGGTGGTTCAGCAAGAGCTCTGTGCTCTCATGGAAAAGCATGAGAGTTTGGGCGTGACTCAAAGACTCGAGAGTCCGAGCTTGCCTCGCTCTCGAAGTGCTAAAACCGCCAAGGCCGGTGCCCATAAGTCCCTTCAGAGGTTGAATTGATGAAGAAGATAGCGGCGGGTAAGGCATTTTTCATGCAAAGCAAGCATGTGAATGTAAATTACGTGTTACTTACCCGGATTCGAGCTCTCGAGTATGCTTGCAGATCTGCCTCAGGCGTGTCGATGCCGCCAGATTCTACCGAGCCGAGGAGGGAGCTCAACGGAGAAGGTCTTCTAGTCTCAAGATGTCGAGGCCGCCATCCGTGTGTTTCTAGCGACCAGTGAAGCAGCTGGTCGAACTTCACAAGGTGGCCGAGCAGGCCATGAAGGGCCTCATAGTCCGGTGTGGCTGGAGAGGCCATGCCTGGAGCTACTTCGGCCTCGTCTGACGGCTGGTGGATGCATGCCCTCAGGTGGAGGTTATCAAGCGCCCGCTTGTATTGAAGGTGCTCGTCGGGCCCTTGCCCGCGCAAAGGTGCACTGGGGCAAGCTGGATGCGGAGAAGCTAATCACCGACGCGCCACCAGCGGGCAAGGAGCATCGACGCCCAAATTTACTATAAGGCTGTCTGAAGGGTGCCCGCAAGATTGCGGATGAGTGCCCTGTGGATGTAATTTTGAGTGAATTCGCAATGTGTTATCCTGTGCGCTGAAAACTTTGTTCATATGCGCTAAGCAACGCTTGTTTAATTTAAAATATTACCTTCTGTGCGGCCGTTTATTAAATCTGAGAGATGGCAAGTCGTCGGCTTCGCCCCCATGCCACGAAAGTGGGGTGTTCGGGATAAACTTGAGCACTCTTGTTCCCATTTTGGGTCCATCTAGGAGGCGCCAACACAACGTAACAAGGCAACCGGACTTATAGTGCTTGAACACTCTCACTTAGCCATAGAATTCTATAATTTTAAATTTCGTGAAGCCCCTAGTATTCGGAAGACCGAATTGGGGTGCTATCCACGCCTTCATCGGACATAATCGAACTTCGCTCAAGCGGCGCGAGGTCTTTAAGGACCCGAAGGACCTCTCGAACAGCGACCAGTCTCACGCCTTATCATGCCGGTCAGTTTTAGCTTTCCATCGAGGCGTTAACCTGCTCAACCGGGCGCAATCACGGTGGTTCTCCCAGTGCTACCTTAGCCGATAGAACGGAACGTAAGGTGCCAAACATGGGAGCCGGGCAAACCCAACTATTGACCCAAGACATGATTCGGAGCTGATTCATATAATGCTATAAGTTTGGGGTGCCGCACTTTGTGAAAGTGTGCGGACTTTATCACACCATAAAGCGGAGGACATAAGCCCCTGGTGTATTTGGCCGTACTAAGATGCACGGGTGCAACATGTTGTAAATGAACACATATATATATAAAGTGATGCAATTATAGGAAAAAGTGCTGCATTTTATTCGAGAAGATATGCTATCAGTGCGGAATGATACAAATAGTGCGGAAAGCAAGGGATTGGACGAATTAAAGGCGTCTCCCTCCAGTGGTAGGCCGCGGAATGTTGTATTTAACAAATTTAATGCTCGTGATGGAGACCACCTGAGTGTTCGTCACGGCCTTTGTCCTTCCCTGGCTGTTGCATCATGAGTTCGGCAGGTTCGCCACCGGACTGGGTTCTGTATAAAAAAAAGAGAAAAATAAAAGAAAAAAGAGCGACACACTTGGGAGCCCCTGGTGTGGTCGAACCGCACTATGGGTCTGTTGTGGTTGTGCCCTTCCCCCTATGCCCATGGTATCTCGTATGCGTAATTATGTACGCGGAGAGTTTGTCTTACAATTTTGCGAGGGCTGGGGTTGGGGCCGCATTGCTACGTGTGCATGGAACGTGCCAGGTGGTCTTGGTTGATTTTGCTCCGGGCGCGTTTAGTCGTGTCCGGTCGTTTAACGGCCGGACTCGATAATTGCCTTAAAAGGCTGCTCAGATTTCTGCCGCGAGAGCCGCTGTATGTTCCTCCGCTCGGAGGGAGCGTTCCGTGTTTCCATTGACCGTGATGACTCCACGAGGGCTGGCATCTTTGGCTTAAGGTATGCATAATGCGGCACCGCGCTGAATTTTGTAAACGCGGTTCGTCCGAGCAAAGCGTGATAGCCGCCATGAACGAGACTATGTCAAAGATTAACTCCTCGCTCGAAATTATCCGGGATCCGAAGACCACTTCGGTGTAATCGAGCTCGCATAATTGGCCTCGACACCTGGTATGATGCCTTTGAAGGTCGCTCGCTGTAGGTTTAATCCTTGAAGGGTCTATGCCCATCTTGCACATCGATCCTCGATAAAGCAGGTTCAGAGCTCTTGCCGCCGTCCATCGAACTCTCGTGAGGTGAAATCCATCAACGATTGGGTCTAAAACCATCGCGCGAATCCGCCATGGCGGATATTGGTCGGATGGTCTCTTCGATCGAAAGTGATCGGGCAAGAGGACCATGGGTTGAATTTTGGGGCGGCGGCTCCATCGCAGATACGCCCTTAGTGCACGCTCGCTCCTTCTTGGGAATATGCGTTGCGTATATTATGTTTACCGTCCGAACTTGAGGGGGAATCCTTTGTCCTCTGTTGTTCGGTGGCGGGTCTCTTCCTCGTCATCGCTGTGTAGCCCTTGTCACTGTTTTGGCGATTAATTTGCTGCTGCTTGAATACCCAACAATCTCTGTTGGTATGGTTAGCTGGCTTTTCGGGGTTCCATGTATTTGACAAGAGCGGTCGAGTATTCGGTCCAAATTGGACGGGCCCGGAGTGGTTCTTTGAATGGCTTCTTCCGTTGACCGAAGTTTGAGCCTCGAATCCGGCGTTGACCGCCGTATCCTCATTGCCGCCGTTAGCACGCGGCGTTTGTTTTGTTTCGACGCAACCTGCCATTGCGGTCCTTGGTATCCGGACTGCCAGCATTTTTGCTTGAGGTTGTTATCGCGAGCGAGCCAGCTATCCTCTCCCGCACGTAAGCGGGTCATGAGGGATGTGAGGGCTGCCATGGATTTCGCTTCTCCTGTCCTAGGTGCGGGCCAGCCACTCGTCGCGGATGTTATGTTTGAAGGCAGCGAGTGCCTCTGCATCCGGACAGTCGACGATTTGATTTTTCTTTGTTAAGAACCGTGTCCAGAATTGCCTGGCCGATTCGTCTGGCTGCTGGATTATGTGGCTTAGGTCATCTGCGTCCGTGGTCGCTTACACGCGTGCCTCGAAGTTGTCGAGGAATGCAGCTTCCGTGTCTTCCCAAAGATCCAATTGACTCTGCGGGCAGGCTGTTAAGCCAATGCCGAGCTGGTCCTTTAAGCTTGAGGGAGATATTTGATGGCGTGAAGATTGCCGCGCGGGCCATGTGTATATGGAGGAGATAATCCTCAATCCAGACCGCGGGGTCTGTTGTGCCATCGTAGGATTCGATATTAACGGGTTTGAACCCTTCAGGGATTTGATGATCCATTACTTCGTCAGTGAAGCATAGTGGGTGTGCGGCGCCTCTGTATTGAGCAATATCGCGACGTAGCTCGAGAGAGCGTTGTCTGCTGTGTTCGGCCCGGCCGGAGTAGTTGTATCCGGTGCGACGGTATTCGTCGTGGGTCATGGGGCATCCACGTGATCCATAGATAGATCTGGATTGTCTTGCCTTGTCCTCCAATATATCTCGCAAGTCCAGCGCGTTCCCCCGTGCCTTCCTGCTTTTGGAGCGATGCTGGGGTACGGTTTTGGTGGAGGGCTTGCACGCCTCTCTATCGCGGCCACGAGGTGGTCGGTCTGCCGTATTGTGCGCTGGTGATGCTGCCTCCTCTAATCGGGGGAGCAACTTGCGTTTTGGGTAACTTTTGGAGGGGCGTTCGAGTTCATACTCTTCGGCCGCGAGGACCTCGGTCCATCTATCGGCCAAGATGGGTCTTGATCAGCTTGAAGCTGTTGTTGCTTTTTCTTTAGGCTGTTTGTCGTGGCCATTAGCTGCGCCTGAAACCCTCTTGTTCGACGGGATCCTCGTGCACGACGAATTAAGTATCGTCGCCGAGGCTTGCCTCGTCTCCGGAGGAGGTAAGTAATTGTCATCCTCGACCTCTTCGCCCCGCCGCCCTCTCCGAGGGCTTGCTTCTCCCCCTCCTGCGCTGGATCGTCTTTGAGGGAGTTGTCTTCGCACTTTCGGGGTGTTATTATCTCCGTGCTGGAATCTCCATTCTTGTCGTGGCGGGATTTAGAGCCGCCACGACGCCGGGCGCTTGGGCTGTTTCTTTAAGGAATCGGCCTCCGATGCTTCTTCGCCGTCCCCATCTTTTGGGGTGTCCACCATGTATATGTCGTATGACGAGGTGGTTTTCGGTGTCCTGTAGGCACAGGTTCTTGGTAGTCTCCGCATCGCCGTCCATACCGTCGATGTCTTGAGTCGTAGTCGAGCACGCGGTTAAATCGTCGACGGTGGCTACGAAGTGGGTGGTGGGTGGGATGTGAATTTCTTCGCCGTCGCGTCCCACCCGCCTGGCCGTAGTTCGCCAGGCTCTCCGGATAGCGAGAGATGCTTCATGAATTTATGATATCGCCGAAGGGCGAGTGCTGAATGATGTCCGCGGCGGTGAATTCCATGATCGGCGCCCAATCGGATTCGACAGGCAAGGGCGCAGGAGGTCCGGAGTCAGGCAGAAAGTCTGGCACCTCGGAGTCATGGGCTTTATGCGGGACAAGGTAAGTGTTCGCCCATCACCGTGGGAGTTGCAGCTCTCGGCGGTGTCCAGCCATCCGTCCTCGATCCGAAGCGATCGGCTCCGGACTATGAGTCGGAGCGGATTCGTGGGCGACCTCAAGGTGTTGTCCGGCGGCGAGTTAGGTCATGCCCATCGAGACAGCGGCACGCTTGGTCGTGGCTTAGATCCATCGAAGATCAAGTCCCCGGATGTCGGCCGTGAAGTTTAGGTTTCAAACCTGACGACGGCCAGGGGCGTAGCTTCGATCTGCTCCAGATGGCCAAGGAGTTGGCCCGATCAAGGCGGCGGCCGAATACGAAGATCTGTCCGGGAGAAAGGTCTCACCCAGACTGCGTCGTTGTTGATTGAAGAGGCCATCAAGCCTATCGGTGACGACACGAGGAACTCTCAATGAAATCACCAATGTCGGTGTCAAACCGGCGGATCTCGCGAGGGGGTCCCGAATCGTGCGTCTAGGCGGATGGTAACAGGAGACAAGGGACACGATGTTTACCTGTGTTCGGGCCCTCTTGATGGAGGTAAAACCCTACGTCCTTCTTGATTGATATTGATATTGTGGATGTTTACAAGAGTGGATCTACCACGAGATCAAGGAGGCTAAACCCTAGAAGCTAGCCTATGGTATGATTGTAAGGGTTGTTGTGATTGTAGTCCTACGGACTAAAGCCATCCAGTTTATATAGACACCGGAGAGGGCTAGGGTTACATAGAGTCGGTTACAATGGTAGGATATCTACATATGCGTATCGCCAAGCTTGCCTTCCACGCCAAGGAAAGTCCCATCCGGACACGGGGTGAAGTCTTCAATCTTGTATCTTCATAGTCTTGGGGTCCGGTTGATGATGATAGTCCGGCCGACGATGGTAGTCCGGCAATCCGGACACCCCCTAATCCGGGACTCCCTCACCTGTCGTGGGTTTGGGTGTCCAGTTTTTCTGAACATCTGTCTTGCTGCGATGGTTGCGGGCGTGATTAGTCTGGTCCCTCTTCCGCTTGCGGAAATCTTCTAAGCTGCGTCTCTCATTTTCCAAGGTAATGGCTTTATCAAACCAGCGTCTTAAAATCTGGAAAGGTGTGCATGACCAATTGGCATTTAAGCGCGGGTGTCAGACCGTCTAGGAATTTCTCCATCTTTTGGTTTTCCGACATACGCTCCTCGTTGGCGTAGCGTGACAGCAGAGTAAACTGACTGTTGTATTCTGACACCGTCATTGTCCTTTGCTTGAGGTCGTCAAATTCTCTCTTTTTGATCTTCATAAGACTCTTAGGAATATGTGCCCCATGAAAACCTTCTTTAAATTCCTCCCATGTTATACTATTTTCGTTGGGGTGCATGTGTATGAAATTTTCCCACCATGATGCGGCTGCTCCAGTGAGATAGTGCGGAGCGTAAAGCACTTTCTCAAGGTCTGAACACTGGGCAATGATTAATTTTCTTTCCATGTCTCGAAGCCAGTCCTCGGCTTCAAGAGGTTTGTCATGTGAGAAAATGTTTGGGGACGTGTCTTCGTAGCTCGATAACTTTGATTGCTGCCGATCTGCCCACGCTGATTCCCCATATTGATGACTTGGTTCATTATTTCCTAATGTTGCTGCTGACTTTGTTCATAAAGACGGCACATTTGGGAAAGTGTCGTTTCTTGTCTGTTGACTTGTCTCGCCCTTGTGTGAAATTGTTGTCCAGGGGTGTGCCATAATTTTCCTCTATCGGAGTTGGCATGGAGCGCGCCCAGGACGAGACATAGTTCACTCTGGGGATATATTTTGAAACACTCATAAGAAAAGAAATTGAGTCGCAAAGATCAATAAATTCAAGAAGACCGAAAAAGTCGCAAATGCTCCAAGAGATTAAACGTTTGCGCATGGAGAAGGACTGTTCATTACATATCTTACACGCAAGCAGTAATTATACAATACATCACTCAGGATATGCGTACATAATCCAGACATGTTATTTGGCTAGTGCACTCCTCCTGATCCTACATGATGCGCAGACAAGCTACTTCTCATAGCCTATGTACATATAAACATATCGTACAAGTCGGTACATCGCATGGCGGCTAAGCGTACTTAGTCGGAGATGGTAAGTATTTCCCTTGGCCTGCCAAGGGTGAAGCGTAGTGAGGCTGGGGACTCAACCTCTTCTTCAGAGATAGGCTCCAGACGTGAGGTGCTGCGCTGAGTTGGTGGACCAGGTGCCCTGTGCGGGACAACTCGAACATGAGTGGGCACGAGGGGTGGTGCAGAACGAACCGTAGTAGGCGCAATGACATGGTTGAACTCCTCCGTGGTAGGCAGGCGACGAGTAGTGGTGAGAGCAGTAGGAGCAAACGATGCTGATGACGAGATGAAAGTCAGTGGCGGTGCGGTGGCGCAGGAGCTCCCCTCTGTTGGCGGCACAGCCATGGATCGAGTCCATGCGGCAGCTACAAAGTCGCCCACCGGGTTGTCGAAGGCTGCCTCCAAAGCCCGGAGATACTCGATGAGCATCTCAAAAGCTTCGTCCCATTCTCCTCTGGGGCAAGAGAACGCGTAGTAGCAGGTATATGGCACGTGACATGGCAGGTAGCGGTAGCGACAAGTCTTCATTGAAGGAATGATGTCCCTGAGTCGAGCTATCGCCTCACGGGCTGCCATCTGCAGTGCATGCTTCTCTGTGGGCATGGCTCTCCCCAAGAACCGGTAACGCTCAACTCGCCCTCCCTTGAATTGCACCGCAGCTTGGTGCATGGTAAGACGGTCATTGATCTTCTGCTGAGAGAGTGAGAAGACTGGGCGCACAGCTGGCCCTATCGCGACTTGGACGATGAAGGAGAGAAGCTTGACGAACCCATCGGGCATGTTGGCGAACATCTGCGACTCGCATTCGTTGCCAGCCATCTACAAAAGTAGGCAAAAATCCTGTGTAGTCAAATCATAAATTTATGCTGACTGTCAGAAATTGACTACATTTGTAAAAATAATAAACAGCTCTATTCTGCTAATAACCAATTAGCGATCGCACCTAGTGGCTTCCTATATCAGCCTGGCTCTAGTACTAAGCTTGTCACGACCGGTTTTCAATAAAAATATTTATTGAACAACCGACCTATGAAGTCCAATATGAGGAAAATCCTCGATACCGGTAGACAAAACTTTGATACAATAAGCCAGTAGCATTACAATATTACAGGGTCGGACTAAAGATGCCCAACCAATTATTACAAACACGCCGATAATTATACATGATGGCGGATATGACACAATGGTGTGGGGTGGAAATACTATTGACTCGAGATTATGAGTGGTTGGTCGAATAACACGAAAGGGGTGGTTAATAAGACTATCTTGATTGGTGGCTCATCGAGCGTCGAGGTGAGGCTCGATGAATTTATTTGGGTAGCGGAAGCGGTTATATCACAATGACTAATCCAGGTCGACGAGACTGATGGGATTCCTCTAGGCATCGGACTCGCTATCGAACTCTTCATCCATGAGATCGCTTTCACAAGATCTCGCCAAATCAACAAGCCGTGTGAGTACTTTGAAAGTACTGCAAGACAGTTTGGACAAAAGATATAACAAATGAATGCATGAATGCGACATGATTAATTTATAACAATGCACAATTTAATCAAGATGGCAAGGTAAGTAAAAGGAATCGGCGCTAGTCCGCCGAAACCCAAAGAACATAAACTCAAAACCGATCGGTGTCCGAGCGGCGCCTCAAGGTGAACAAATAAGTAAAACATGCCACGGTCGGGCGTCTAAGCGACACCTCAAAAAGGGCTTATATTGAAAGAAAATACATGCGTGCCGCAGTCGGACGTCGGAGCGACATCACGGAGAGGGCTTATAATAAAAGTAAATAATAACAATGCCAGCGATCGGACGTCCGAGCGACATCGCAGAAAGGGCTTATAACAAAAGTAAATAATAACAATGCATGATCCGGACGTCTGAGCGACATCGCAGAAAGGGCTTATAACAAAAGTAAATAATAACAATGTCGCGATCGGACGTTCGAGCGACATCGCGAAAGGGCTTATAACAAAAGTAAATAATAACAATGCCGCAGTCGGACGTCTGAGCGACATCGCAGAAAGGGCTTATAATTCATTATTCATAACTGACGAGATATGGTGCTCACGGAAAATATTCATCACAAGACAATTAGCGGGTTAGTCCATTCGAAGGAAATAAACATTTAACACTCAAATGGTTATCAGGAGTCTCTGTCACCGAGACTGACACTTGACAAGATAAGATGAACACGGTACTCGGACATGAATAAGATGAATTCAAGAATTTTTGACTCTGCAGAGTTTGTACCAAAATAGTCCACAGCCAACGGATTTCCGTAGTCACAAAGGACTAGTTCCGTTTACGGTATTTCAGAGGAAACACAACTAACTAGTACACACCCATCATACCTTGCGCTGCTGGAATCACCCTAGGCAAAGTGTTTAAGAAAAACTTTGAGGCGGGAGATCACAATCTCGAATAGCATGGGATCAAATTTATATACGCGCGCTCTAAGGGGTGCCCCCCTCTCGGTGCCAACCGGAAACACCCATGCCCCCTGACCGGATGAGAGGCTTTTATCCAGGGCCATGGAACCTTCATCCCAGCCTCTCAATTTGGTGTGTACCAGGAAGTGGTTTGCAACTTACTAAGCCGTATCCCTTGCGGGAATGTAGCGACCAGACCCAAATGGATCAAGTCTCTGTGCTCAGTGTCATCCCTGGATCAAGAATGCCGACACCACAAGATTTCAAGGATTTATAGCGAGTAGCAATCACACACTTATTACATCGTTGTCCACAAGGAACTGAATACAATAATATGGCTTAAGGCCATCTAATAATAACAGCGGAAGGCTTGGAAGATAAGCGAGTCCATCAACTCCAACGGCATCACCGAGTATAGAACCACAACCTAACACCTTACTGTCGTTCGAAAAGTCTGCAACGTGAAAAGTTGCAGCCAAAACGGGTCAGACATGGAATATCTGGCAATGTAACACATAAGAGCAATGAATGAATAAGCCTACACTACATGCATATATGGCTGGTGGTAAGGCTCTACTGTTACATTTGCATAAAGCTGATTTTCCCTACATCAAAGGAATAATTTTATTTAACTATCATGGTGGTTGTTAAACATTGAGAATGGTTGACAGATCCTCAATCCCAATTAAAAGTACTCATCAAAACCCAATAACTTTTATTTAGAAGTAACATGTTGAGATTCACATGATATTCAATTACAGGATACTCAAATTGTCCATAACCGGGACACGGCTAATCATGATTAGTTTATACACTCTGCAGAGGTTTATGACTTTTCCCCACAAGACTCGATCGCCTCCGCTTGGTTCTCGTGACTACATGGTGTTTGAGAAACGGATGACCGAGACATAGTCTTTCGAAGCGCTTAGCACCTTACATGTGGGTAGACCGTACCAACCTACATCCCCTACATCAGCTAGCCTACCCGTAAGAGTTCGCACGACTTAGTCAACTACGCCAGAGCCCATAATTGGCTTGTGGCTGCACACGGAAGTTTCAGCTTGAATAATCTTATGATCCCTTAGAGCCAGGTGGCGGTCCAAGAAATACAGCAAGTCTCGATGGAAACCAGGTGCCTCAATCCACCCAGATGTGTGTTTAGGTTGCCACCTTAGATAAACCATTAATTAACAATCTCACATCTGTCATGGATATTCACTCACCCAATCCACGCCTACTAGCATAGCATGGCATGAACAAGCAAACGAGAAGTAACTCCCAAGGTTTCATAAGTAAAACAGGTAATAGGTACTACCTCAATCTACTTCCCAAACCCACAATTTAATTAGATCCTAATCATGCAAGTGTTTGGGGAATAGATCTAATGCATAAAACTGGGTATGAGAAGAGTATGATCAAAGTGTTACTTGCCTTGTCGATGATCCGCGAGTCCTAGAGATTCAAGTAACAAGCGGCGACTCCGGTGATCTAACGCAGACAAACAACAAGCATACAATAAGTACTCATCTAATGCGAGGGAAATCTCGAATAAAAGATCTAACCAGAAAGTTCAACTTAAGAACCCCTGGTTGCAAAAGAATCGAATCAAAATAAACTCGAAAATCAAAACTCGAGGAGAACGACTCGGTTTAGCAATCTGAAATTAGGTCAAAATTTCACAGTGGCAAAACTCTGTGAAAGTAGGGTAGTCGAACGGCGGTTTCGTTATTTAAACTCCAGCGCTTGAATCACCCGATTCCGATAAACGAGCGTGAAATAAAACAGTTTTGAAAATCGGATCTGAAATCAAATCAGAAAAATAACGGATTAAATCCGATTAAAAGAAAAACGACGTACGGTTTAAATAGCGGACGTTCGTTAACAGAACGAATCCAACGAACGCGTTCATTGAAACGAACGGTTCGGTGAACGTTCGTTAGATAAGAACCGAAAAAAATAAAACCAATCTAGGTTTTAAAAAAAAAACCGAACATTTTTTTTAATAAAAACCGGATCGGTTCAAGGGGAAAACCGGATCGGGCGCGGGCTACCTCCGGTGATCTCGCCGAGGCTCGGCGGGTCTCGGGAGGCTCTGGGCGAGGGGCGGCGGGGTCCGGGCGAGGGGCGGCGGGTCCGGCGGCGGCGGCGTTCAAGCCGGGCGCGGTGGCGGGCGGCTCGGGCGAGGTGAGGTGAGAGAGAGGGGGCGGCGGTTATAAAGGGGGGGAGGCGGCGACTTGGGGGGGGCAAGGGGAGGCCGGGTCAAGGCGGGACTCGGCGGGCGGCGATCTGGCGGCTGTGGAGGACACAGCTGCAAGGTGTGAGGAGGAGGAGGGAGGTGGGTGGGCGCTGGGCCTGGGCTGGCTGGTGGGCAGTGGGCCTCGACCCTGGGGGGCGCTACAAATTTTTTTTTAAAATAAAATTTAAACCAAATGAATTTAAAAAATACCAAATGAACTCCAAATTAAATAAAACAAATTTTCCCGACTCCTAAAATGAGTCGAACAAAATGAACTTTAAAAACAGCAAACATGCATAAATTTTTAAATGCTCATTTTGCCTAAGCAAAATAAATCTTCCAAAACCAAATTTGGTTTATTTATAATATCTTCATTTTTCCTAATTGTTTGGGAAAGTCATATTATTCCCTCTCAAAATATTTTTATAGGAAAACTTTATGAAGATAATTTAAATAAATCCAATGATCCTATTTTCAAAATTTGAGAAATCCCAAATATGAAAATAATGAAACTTCCAACTTCTCTCGAGGGTCCTTGAGTTGCGTGAAATTTCTAGGATCGGAAAATGCGAGAAAATATGATATGCATGATGACCTAATGTATAACATTCCAAATTGAAAATTTGGGATGTTACAAACCTACCCCTTAAGATGAATCTCGCCCTCGAGATTCGGGTTGGCTAGAAAATAGGTGAGGTGGTCCTTAGCAAAACTTCCTCTCTTTCCCTGTGGCTTCATCCTCGGTGTGGTGGCTCCATTGAACTTTGCAAAACTTGATAACCTTGCTGCGGGTAACTCACTGGCATAATCGAGAATCTTAACCGGTTTTTCCTCATATGTCAAGTCATCCTTCAACTGAATTGCTTCCAAGTGGCACTGTGTCTCTTAACGGTACCTCTGCTATCTCGGGTGACATTTCTTCAACTGAGAAACATGGAATACATCATGAACTCCTGACAGTCCTTCTCGCAATTCCAACTTATAAGCAACTTCTCCCATGCGTTGCAAAATCTTATATGGTCCAACGAAACGGGTGCTAACTTTCCTTTAACTCCAAAACGCTTAACTCCTCAGCGGGATACTCGAGATATACTCTGCTCCAACTTCATACTCAATCGCTTGCGCTTTGAATCGGCATAGCTCTTCCGTTCGGTGGGCTACCTTGAGCCTCTCTCAATCAACTTAACTTTCTGTTCGACTCCTTAATCAAATCTGGTCCAAACAAGCGACGATCTCGGTTTAGTCCCATGACAATGGTGTCCTGCACCTTCTTCCATACAAAGCCTCGAAAGGTGCCATCTTCAAGCTGGTTTGGTAACTGTTATTGTAGGAAAATTCTGCATACGGCAAATTATCATCCCAACTAGATCCATAATCTAGTGCACAAGCTCTCAAAGATGTCCTCCAAAATCTGATTGACTCTCTCGGTCTGTCCATCGGTGCGTGGGTGGAAAGCTGTACTGAATTCCAATCGGGTTCCCAATGTTTCGTGCAACTGGTTCCAAAATTTCGAAGTAAATTGGGTTCCTCTATCTGATACGATGCTCCTCGGAACTCCGTGTAAGCACACAATTCTGGTCATGTATATCTTTGCCAACTTAGCACTGCTATAGGTAGTCTTGACTGGAATGAAATGAGCTACCTTGGTCAAACGGTCGACTATGACCCAAATCGAGTCATATCCTGAACGGGTCTTTGGCAAACCTGTGATGAAATCCATGCCTAGTTTATCCCACTTCCATTCGGGTATCGGCAATGGTTGTAACAATCCTGCTGGCTTCGATGTTCGCCTTTACTTTCGACATACGTGCAAACTGCTACATACTCCGCAATATCCTTCTTCATTCGGTCCACCGAAAATATTCTTCAAATCCAAATACATCTTGGTATTTCTGGGTGAATCGAATAGGGTGAATCATGGGCTTCTTGTAAAATCAACTTCCGATCTACGGGTCATTGGGCACATAAACACGGTCTTCAAACCATAGGGTATCGTGCTCATCCTCACGAAATCCTTTAGCTTTTCCTTTGCTCATTTTCTCCTTTATAGAGGCAACTTCCTTATCTGCCTTTTGGGCTTTTCTGATTTTGTCCATCAGTGTCGACTGAATCTCCAATGCTGCTACATAGCCTCTCGGAACTATTTCCAAACATAGCTCTCGAAGGTCCTCGGCTAACTCATTGGGTATTCCTCCCATCATTAGGGTATTGACGTGGCTCTTACGGCTCAATGCGTCAGCTACGACATTAGCCTTTCCGGGGTGATAATGCAATCTCATATCATAATCCTTGATTAGCTCTAACCATCTCCTCTCGTCTCGAGATTCAATTCATACGTGTGAAGATGTACTTCAAACTCTTGTGATCCGTATATACTTCACAATGATTTCCAATGAGAAAATGTCTCCACGTCTTCAAGGCATGCACAACGGCTGCTAACTCCAAATCATGAGTGGCATAATTCAACTCATGGGGCTTAAGTTGTCGTGAAGCATATGAAACAACTCTTCCTTCCTGCATAAGCACTGCTCCAAGTCCTCGACGTGAAGCGTCGCAATACACCTCATAATCCTTAGTTTGATCTGGCAATATCAAAACTGGTGAGGTAACCAATCTTTTCTTCAACTCCTGAAAACTTGCCTCACAGTCCTCAGTCCATATGAATTTGTTTTCCTTCTTCAACAATTCTGTCATAGGCTTTGCAATCCTTGAGAAATTCTCAATGAATCTTGGTAGTATCCTGCGAGTCCAAGGAAACTCCGAATCTCTCCAACTGTCGTTGGTGCTTCCCATTTGGTTACGGTCTCAACTTTTGTGGGGTCAACTGCTATCCCTTCTCCGGATATAACATGTCCGAGAAATCCAACTTCCTTTAACCAAAACTCACATTTGCTGAACTTGGCATACAAGCTGGTGTTCCCTCGTTTCTCCAAAACCAATCTCAAATGTTCCTTGTGTTCCTCTTCATTCTTCGAGAAAATCAAAATGTCATCAATGAACACCACGACGAACTTGTCCAAAAACTCCATAAACACTTTGTTCATCAGGTTCATGAAATAGGCTGGCGCGTTAGTTAGTCCAAATGACATAACGGTATACTCATACAGTCCATATCTCGTGGTAAATGCTGTCTTGGGTATGTCTTGCTCCCGAATCTTCAACTGATGGTATCCTGATCGCAAGTCGATCTTGGAAAACACTTTGGCTCCTTGCAAGCGATCAAACAGATCATTTATCATCGGTAGTGGGTACTTGTTCTTGATTGTTACTTCATTCAATCCACGGTAATCAACAACCATTCTCAAAGATCCATCCTTCTTCTCCACTAACAAAACGGTGATCCCCAAGGTGAAGAACTTGGGCGAATAAAGCCTTTATCCAATAGTTCCTTAATCTGCTTCTTGATTTCCGCCAAATCCTTTGCGGGCATCCTGTACGGTCGTTTCGATATCGGGCCTGTTCTCGCAACAGCTCGATCAAAAACTCAATGTCTCTATCCGTGGCATTCACCGCAACTCTTCCGAAATACATCAGGATAATCCTTTACCACTGGTACTTCTTCTGTACCACTCGATAAGCAATTAACTTGTGCTCTCCTCGGCTCGTGCCGTGATACATACTTAATCCTTCTTCCTTCGGTGTGGTGAGCAAAATTGACCTTGTGGTACAATCTATGTTTCCTCCATACTTTGATAACCAATCCATTCCTAATATCACATCAATCCTTGGGATTCCGAACTATTAGGTCCGAGGGGAAAACATAGTGTCCAATCCTTAATGGCGATCGATCACACCATTTACTAGCCATGTACTCTGCTCGGGTGAGGTTACTAGCATGGGTGACCTAAGGGCTTGGGTTGGTAACTTGTACTTATCCACAAATCCCTTGATATGTATGAATGCGATGCACCAAGATCGAAAAGAACAACTGCAGTAAATGACTTAACCAAAACTTACCGACATCTTGCATCGGGCTGATCTTCAACCTCCTCCACATCAATGTGGTTCACTTGTCCCCTGTTGAAAGGGTTGGGCTTCTTTCGAGCTTCCATTGCCATTTCCATTACGCCTTCAGGCAGTCATTTGCATAGTGCCCGTCTTGCGGCACTTAAAGCAAGTAATGTGACTCAGGTCTACCTTGGATGGTGTAGACGGTTGGTGCGGTTCTGTCGTTGCTTCCTCCATTCCGCTCCCATTCTTGGTGCCATTATGGTTATGCTAATTACCTCCTCCATGGGTATCTGAAACTGAATTCCTGATTTAGGGTATAACGAGGCTTCTGCTGGGATCCGAGTTATACTTCCCTTGTCCATACTTCCGCTTGCAGTTCTCAATTTTGCTGCTTCCTTCAATCATGAGAGCTCGGTCTACTAACTCCTGGTAGTTGTTGAAACTTGCTACCATCAACGGCATCTTGAACTCATCATTCAGTCCTTCTAGAAACTTCTCTGCTTAGCTGCATCCGTAGCAACGTCATCCGGGGCATAACGTGCTAATTTACTAAAGTCATCCACATCGCCAACAGTCCTTCCTCCTTGGCGTAAGTTGCGAAACTCACGCTTCTTCATGGCCATGGCTCCTGCTGAAACATGGGCAAGTCGAAAGCTTCTGAAACTGGTCCCATGTGGCGGTGTCACGGGTAAGTGGCTGTGAAATTCTCCCACCATCTTTGCGGGTCCTTCAAGCTGATGTGCTGCAAACTTCACTCTTTCACCATCGATGCATCCTGCGCAGTGGTCAGCTCCTTCCTATCTTGCGGAGCCGGTCATCTGCTACAATCGGCTCGGTGCTCTTGGAATACACCGCGGGTTCAGTCTAAGGAAGCGAGTCGATGATCCGCAGGTGGTGGTGGTGGCGGTGGGTTGTTGTTGTTGTTGTTGTTGTTCGCACCAATGTTTGAATCAGGGTATTCTTCTGCTGGATCAATTGGGTGATCTCTGGTGGGAAAACGAATCCGAGTCGCGTCTCGGAGGCATCGAAGGGTTTAGAAGAGAAGAGAAATGTAGAATAGAATGAGGTCTAAGGGAAATCACTACCCAATGCACATGAGCAAAACACACAAAATCACTTCATTCAATCAAACAAGGGCTTACAACGATCTAACTATCGCAAAAGTGCGTGTACTATAATGTTTACATGGAGGAATACTACTAATATGTGGGGACTTCTACTAATTTGAACCGTGGAAGACTCCATGATGTCTGCTCCACTTCGTCTTCAAAGTCGGGTTCACTTGGATCCGAATCGTGTCGTCGATGTTGATGTAGTCGATTGGGTATTCGACATCTTGGTCTTCATTCTGGCGCCAACTTCTTCTTGAGTTCTTGATCTCGTACTTAAGATCGTTATTGTGTCTTGCGAGCTACGATCTCGTCCATGTAGTCCTTGCGTGTAGTCTTTAGTTCTTCTTCGGTTCGATGATCCTTCCTTTGTCTTCGCAACTCCAACATGTCATTGCACATTTGGTTCTCCTGGCGTCGAATGTGCTGATTTAACTCTGGATGAAAGCTGCAATGGACCTATCCTTCTTGGTGTTGACGACGCCCGGTTGTCATCTCGGCGTCCGCAAATCTGGTAGATGGTGTCCTTGAGGTCTTCTTGATAAACTTCTCCAATCGTCCCATGGTGATGTGAGCTGCCATGCTCTTTCCCGGACTCAAGTTGGTGCTGAAAACACTATCTATAGGCTTGGTGATTGGGGCGAATGTCCTTCTGGGCGTGAGCATGAATCTTCCGGCGCTCCTCTTGAGCAGAGTGGCGTTGAAAGTCCGGTGAAGCTTGGTAGTCAATGTTGGTACTTAGTAACTTCCTTCAAGTGAAATCCAAAAGGTGTGCCTTCATCCGGTTGGGTGTACTTGATCTTAGCGTCAAATCATCCTAAAGAGAGTAGAAAAGATGAGGAGTTAGAAAATGGGAGAGAGAGTGATCTATGGCTTTAACTTAGTGGTCGTGTCCTACGGTCGGCGTGTGCTCGATACCATTCTCAGAGCGACCGGACCCAAATGGATCAAGTCTCGTGCTCGGTGTCATCCCTGGATCAAGAATCTTGACACCACACAAGACTTGAAGGATTTATAGCAGAGTAGCAATCACACACTTATTACATCGTTGTCCACAAGGAACTGAATACAATAATATGGCTTAAGGCCATCTAATAATAACAGCGGAAGGCTTGGAAGATAAGCGAGTCCATCAACTCCAAGCATCATCCGAGTATAGAACCACGACCTAACACCTTACTCGTAAATTCGAAAAGTCTGCAGCGTGAAAAGTTGCAGCCAAAACGGGTCAACACATGGAATATCTTGGCAATGTAACACATAAGAGCAATGAATGAATAAGCCTATACTACATGCATATATGGCTGGTGGTAAGGCTCTCTGTTACATTTGCATAAAGCTGATTTTTCCCTACATCAAAGGAATAATTTTATTTAACTATCATGGTGGTTGTTAAACATTGAGAATGGTTGACAACATCCTCAATCCCAATTAAAAAGTACTCATCAAAACCCAATAACTTTTATTTAGAAGTAACATGTTGAGATTCACATGATATTCAATTACAGGATACTCAAATTGTCCATAACCGGGACACGGCTAATCATGATTAGTTTATACACTCTGCAGAGGTTTGCGCACTTTTCCCCACAAGACTCGATCGCCTCCGCTTGGTTCTCGTGACTACATGGTGTTTGAGAAGCGGATGACCGAGACATAGTCTTTCAGAAGCGCTAGCACCTTACATGTGGGTAGACCGTACCAACCTACATCCCCTACATCAGCTAGCCTACCCGTAAGAGTTCGCACGACTTAGTCAACTACGCCAGAGCCCATAATTGGCTTGTGGCTGCACACGGAAGTTTCAGTTTGAATAATCTTATGATCCCTTAGAGCACAGGTGGCGGTCGAAGAAATACAGGCAAGTCCTGATGGAAACCAGGTGCCTCAATCCACCCAGATGTGTGTTTAGGTTGCCACCTTAGATAAACCATTAATTAACAATCTCACATCTGTCATGGATATTCACTCACCCAATCCACGTCTACTAGCATAGCATGGCATGAACAAGCAAACGTAGAAGTAACTCCCAAGGTTTCATAAGTAAAACAGGTAATAGGTACTACCTCAATCTACTTCCCAAACCCACAATTTAATTAGATCCTAATCATGCAAGTGTTTGAGGAATAGATCTAATGCATAAAAACTGGGTATGAGAAGAGTATGATCAAAGTGTTACTTGCCTTGCTGATGATCCGCGAGTCCTAGAGATTCGAAGTAACAAGCGGCGCACTCCGGGTGATCTAACGCAGACAAACAACAAGCATACAATAAGTACTCATCTAATGCAGAGGGAAATCTCGAATAAAAGATCTAACAGAAAGTTCAACTTAAGAACCCCTGGTTGCAAAAGAATCGAATCAAAATAAACTCGAAAATCAAAACTCGAGGAGAACGACTCGGTTTAGCAATCTGAAATTAGGTCAAAATTTCACAGTGGCAAAACTCTGTGAAAGTAGGGTAGTCGGAACGGCGGTTTCGTTACGAAACTCCAGGCGCTTGAATCACCTGATTCCGATAAACGAGCGTGAAATAAAACAGTTTTGAAAATCGGAT
>JAHIAM010007075.1:0-80309 GCA_021605205.1 Aegilops longissima
CTTGTCCACCGAGGTTACGGACGCGTGTTTGGAGTCCAGATAGCTCGTCTGAATCCCCCACTTCAGGCCGTCTCTTTCCATGACGAGAGCCGTGTGGGGAATCCAGATCTGAATTGGGGCCGCCACCCATTCAGTGGTCGTGGCTCGGTGATGTAGAACCACCCCGATTGCCACCCCTTTATTGTCTCCACAAAGGAGCCCTCGAGCCATAGGACTTTGTCCATCTTGCCGACCATGGCGCCTCCAAGACTCCGCTTGGCTGCCCTTCACAACCTTCGCTTGACATCAAGGTCTTGAGCCTGGCGAAGTGGGGCTGGATCTGAGGAAGGCCTCGCACACCATTTATAAACGCCGAGACATTGAGGACGAAATTGGGCCAGGTCATGGAAGTCCAGTGCTGTAGTAGAACATGAGCCCCCGGATAAATGGGTGAAGTGGAAAACCTAGTCCACGGAGGAAGTGGGGGAGAAATACCACCCTCTCATGGGGACTGGGGGTTGGAATAAGCTGCCCCGCGTCGGGCAGCCTGTGCTCGTTCTCTCCGGACAAGTATCCGGCCTCCCGCAGTCTTGTGATGTGCCCCTCCGTGACGGAGGAGGCCATCCATCTGCCTCCCGCTCCTGACATGGTTGGAGAAGGTTGAGAAGGAAAGTGCGGACTTGGGCGCTAGAGCT
The DNA here is from genome assembly GCA_021605205.1 of Aegilops longissima. Classification (NCBI taxonomy): domain Eukaryota; kingdom Viridiplantae; phylum Streptophyta; class Magnoliopsida; order Poales; family Poaceae; genus Aegilops; species Aegilops longissima. The sequence continues at coordinate 675 of JAHIAM010007075.1, forward strand.
CGAGTGCACGGGAATGGATGAGCAAAGGAGGAACAAGGCGTAGGTGAAAGGGTGAATCCTTATCCCCTTATATGGGCGGACAAAAACATGTGTCCCCACCGGCCTGGTAAAACTTGCTTATCTCCCAAGCGCCACAATCAATGGCGCGGTTGGGTTACCCACGTCCGTATTGATGGGAATCCCGGAATAAGGGGAACACGATATCTGCCTCGACAAGACGTGCCAAGGAAACCGCTTCGTTAAATGCGCTGAGGTGGAACAGGAAAAACAATTTGAATAAAGGCTTGGTAGTGGTGCGACGCCACGCCCACAAAATATGTCACAGATTGATCTTGTGTAATATTATTCTCTACGGTGGTATGTGGAATTCATTTTGCAGAGCCGGACACTATCCTGGTGTTCACAATCTTCTATAAATTATTCGAGGAAGAACCCGCCTTTGCAACGCCAAGACAATATACGCTACCGACTCATCGTCATTGAAGCCTGGTTCGAGGCTATCGAGGAGTTCCGGACAAGGGGTGTCCGGATAGTCAACTATCATCATCGGCCGGACTCCAAGACTATGAAGATACAGGATTGAAGACTTCGTCCGTGTCCGGATGGGACTTTCCTTGGCGTGGAAGGCAAGCTTGGCAATACGGATATGTAGATCTCCTACCATTGTAACCGACTCTGTGTAACCCTAACCCTATCCGTGTCTATATAAACCGGAGGGTTTTAGTCCGTAGGGCTAACAACAATCATACCATAGGATAGCTTCTAGGGTTTAGCCTCTTTGATCTCGTGGTAGATCCACTCTTGTAACACACATCATCAATATTAATCTAGCAGGACGTAGGGTTTTACCTCCATCAAGAGGGCCCGAACCTGGGTAAAACATCGTGTCCCTTGTCTCCTGTTACCATCCGCCTAGACGCACAGTTCGGGACCCCCTACCCGAGATCCGCCGGTTTTGACACTGACAGTTATCCTTTCTGATCGATCTATTCAAGAGTCCGTAGTAAAATAACGCGAAGTTATTCTTTCCATTCGATCTATCCTAGAGTTTGTACTAGAATAACACCTTTACACACAAATCGACCAAATCCCTAATGTCACCTAGATACTCCAATATCGCCTCAAGTATCCGTGGGTATGATTATATGATATGCATCACACAATCTCAGATTCATCTATTCAACCAACACAAAGAACTTCAAAGAGTGCCCTAAAGTTTCTCCCGGAGAGTCAAGACGAAAACGTGTGCCAACCCCTATGCATAAGTTCACAAGGTCACTGAACCCGCAAGTTGATCACCAAAACATACATCAAGTAGATCACGTGAATATCCCATTGTCACCACAGATAAGCATATGCAAGACATACTGTCGGCGTTCTGGGAATGGGGGTACCCATACTTGCCTGCCTGCGGCCTGCCGTGTGGCTCAAGGTGTTGCCCAGTATGGCCCATCTTCATCAACACAAGCTCAAGACCCTCGCGAGGGGCCAAGCCTCGCGGGACGGACGACAGAAAGCTTCCTCAGGCACGGCCTCGTCAGGCTGGCTCGCGAGGAGGCGGAGAGATCAAGGCGGGGTACCTCACGAGGTGCCCATGACGCAAGCCATGACGACCGAGGGCGCCAGGCGGGCGCCAGCTCGCGCAGCGTCCTCATTTCCCCTTTGGTGCAAAGGAGGCAAGCGCAGGCCAAGGCATCAAGCAAAGGCAACCATTTTGGTGCAACAAGACCAATACCAGCTGAACGGCAGGAAGGAGGTCATCGTGGAGCCCAAGCCGGCGTCACCGTTAGAGTCTTTGGCACGTGACGACCGACTTTAGTCAGGATAAGTGTACTAGATGTTCCCCTTCAAAATGGCCAATTGTTGGCGCCCTTCCCGCTCAATATTTGGGAAGAGGCCCAGGGCCTCCCTCTATAAATAGAGCTAGCCACCGCAGAGTAGAGGGACATCTGGAGGAAATCGAGAGGAAGATCAGCATCCAGAGAGAGAGAAAGAGAGGCGACTGAACTCCCCTAGCAGTTCATCGCACCAGCCAAGAACAGACCCTCGCGGGGTTGTTCTCCCTTTGTACTGTTCATCATCAGCCCCAGAGGCAATCCACCACACCACACACTGGAGTAGGGTATTACACCACAATGGTGGCCCGAACCAGTATAAACCTCGTGTTCCTTGTGTTGTTCTTTCTGTAGTTTAGATCCTTGCGAGGTGACGAGGCGTAGGTAGGTTGGAGGTGTGATCTCCACGTGCACCCCAGAGTTCGAACCTAGAGGGTCTGACGGAACCCGAAATCCGACATTTGGCGCGCTAGGTACGGGTGCACCGGAATCCGCCTTCCGCCGCCCTTCTCTTCGCCGCCTCTCGCATCCATTTCAGACGCTCGTCGAGCCCGCGCCGAGCACTGGGCCGCTCTTGCCGCTCGCGTGGCCCAGACGGCCCCCGTCGGCGGTCGCCCCCGTCGTTCCCCGTCGCCTGCCGTCAAGGCCACCACCGGTCCGGCGGGGAACGAGCAACAGGCGTCATCTCTGCATCCTTCGGTGTGGCGGGAAGGCCGCACTACCACCCCGTCGCTGGCTCCAGTCGGTTCTTCGTCCCACGCCCGTCGCGCTCCTGCGGACGCGCACGCCGCATTGCTCTTAGCGCGGGAATTCCTGCACTACCGTCCCGTCGATGACCTCTATGACAAGTGGCTCGCCCGCATCACCGAGCTCGTCAACACCGCTGGGGGCTCCCCTGCGCCATCCCTCTCGCTGCACCGCACCCTGCCTTGCGCGGGTGATGAAGCTTCGGGGGTGCCTCAGCCCCCTCAAGAAGGCGCCTTGGCCCCAAGGCGCGGGCCTCGGGCGGAACCCGCCTGTCTGCACCAGCAAAGCAAGAGATGAGCTGCCAAGAGATCCTCGCCCCAAGAAGCTGCCCAAGTGCTCCCTCAGACTGCCCGCACGAACGCTGCCTCGCTGCTCCAGTGGCGCCAAGACCTCACAGTTGCTCGGGCGGCAGCGCATGGGGACTCCCAAGATCAAGCCCTCCGTCACCAAAGGCCTCCAGTGGCCACTGCGGGCTGCCACGCCTTCACCGCCGAGCTGCGCAGCATGGCCTGGCCGGGCAAGTTCAAGCTAGATCTGCCCCCACGCTACGGTGGCACGGCCGACCCTGCGAAGTTCCTCCAGCTCTATGAGCTGGGCATCGAAGCCGCCAACGGGGACGAGAAGGTCATGGCGAACTGGTTTCCCATGGCGCCTAAGGACGGTGCCTGCACCTGGCTCCTGAACCTGGCTCCTGGCACGATTTCCTCCTGGAACGAGATGCGCACCCGGTTCATCGCCAACTTCCAAGGCACCCGCGATCGGCCCCCGGCCATGAGTGACTTGCGCCGCATCAAGCAGCAGTCAGGGGAGACCCTGCAGAAGTTCATCCAACGTGTCGGTGTCAAAACCAGCGGATCTCGGGAAGGGGGTCCCGAACTATGCGTCTAGGCGCATGGTAACAGGAGACAAGGGACACGATGTTTTTACCCAGGTTCGGGCCCTCTCGATGGAGGTAATACCCTACTCCTGCTTGATTAATATTGATGATATGGGTAGTACAAGAGTAGATCTACCACGAGATCAAGGAGGCTAAACCCTTGAAGCTAGCCTATGGTATGATTGTTGTTCGCCCCACGGACTAAAACCCTCCGGTTTATATAGACACCGGATAGGTTAGGGTTACACAGAGTCGGTTACAATGGTAGGAGATCTACATATCCGTATCGCCAAGCTTGCCTTCCACGCCAAGGAAAGTCCCATCCGTACACGGGACGAAGTCTTAAATCTTGTATCTTCATAGTCTTGGAGTCCGGCCGTGACGCTAGTCCGGCTATCCGGACACCCCCTAGTCCGGGACTCCCTTAGTAGCACCTGAACCAAGCTTCAATGACGATGAGTCCGGCGCGTTGATTGTCTTCAGCATTGCAAGGCGGGTTCCTCCTCCGAATAATCCATAGAAGGTTTTGAACACAAGGATAGTGTCCGGCTCTGCAAAACAAGTTCCACATAACACCGTAGAGAGAATAATTTTTGCGCAGATCTGCTGACGTATTCCGCGGCGTGACATCACACCACGGCCAGGCCTTTATATGAATCGTTTTTTACTGTTCCACCTTAGCGTGTTTAGCGAGGCGGTTTCCTTGGCATGTCTAATCAAAGCATAGATCGTGCCCCCTTATTCCGGATTCTCATCAATACGGACGTGGGTAACCCATCCGCGCCATTGATTACGGCGCTTGGGAAATAAGCGAGTTTTACCAGTTGGTGGGGACGCTTAGCGCCATCCGTCCATATAAGGGATAAGGATCCACCTTTTCCCACGCCTTCTTCCTCCTTTGCTTATCCATTTCACAAGACTCGAGCTCCAGCGCCTAAGTCCACACATCCCACCTCAACCTTCTCCAACCATGTCGAGCGGAGGCAGGTGGATGGCCTCCTCCGTCCGAGGGGCACATCAAAAGACTGCGGGAGGCCGGATACTTGTCCGGCGATATTGCGCACAGGCTGCTCGAAGCGGGGCAGCTTATTCCAACCCCCGGGCCCCATGAGAGGGTAGTGTTTCTCCCCCACTTCCTCCACAGACTAGGTTTTCCACTTCACCCATTTGTCCGGGGGCTCATGTTCTACTATGGTCTGGACTTCCACGACCTGGCCCCGAATTTCATCCTCAACATCTCAGCGTTTATCATCGTGTGCGAGGCTTTCCTCTGCATCCAGCCCCACTTCGGCTTATGGCTAAAGATTTTCAACGTCCGCCAAGGTAGTGGGCGGCCGCTGCTGGAGGCGGAGGCGCCATGGTTGGCAAGATGGCCAAAGTCCCATGGCTCAAGGTGCCTTCGTGGAGACAATAAAGGTGGCAATCGGGTGGTTCTACATCACCGAGCCCCGCAACACCAATGGGTGGCGGCCCGAAGTTCAGATCTGGCTTCCCACACGGCTCTCGCCATGGAAAGAGACGGGCCCGACGGGGAATTCGAACGAGACATCCGGACTTCAAACATGCATCCAAACCTGGTGGCCAAGAATCTTAGGCTTGTCGACGAATCCGGTGATGCTCATCCGCCGGATTCTCCCATGCCAACAACGGGCCTTTAACTTGTGGAGTTCGATCCGGCACAGACTAAACCTTGAGCCGCTCTTGACCCTACATACGAAGACGCCTCGAAGGTGCTGTTCAAGGGCGCTGAAGCCCAAAGATCCGCTACCAAAGATCGCGGATACAGCTCGCAGCGTCAAGCCGGCGAGGTAAGTTATTTTACCCTTTACGGGACTCTTTTTTCATAGATTGACTTTACGTGGGATCTAAAACTCCCTAATCTTTGACAGATGGCTGAAGACGTCCGTATAAATTAACTGTCCGGCCTTTGCGGAAGACCCGGAGGACGCCTGATTAACGGGCCTGCTGGCCCGGCGCCCCATGTGGTGCCGGAGAAGAAGGCTAAGAAGGAGGCCACGGAACTCAAGGAGCTCCCGACGCCAGTGCTGCCGATTCTGAAGCGTAATCTTCTCCCGAGGACGAGGAGAAGAAGAAGAAGCTCCTCCCCGCGGGGAGGAGAAGAAAAGGAAGGCCGCCCCAACGGGGGAGGCCGGAGGGTCCAAGAAGGGAAGAACCCTTAGGACTTCTCCACCAACGTCGACGACGACAAGGAGGATTGGCCTACAAGGGCCAAGCCCCTGGCGAGATCGTAAGTGTCAGGATACCCATGGCTTTTTATTATTGTATAGTGTTCTCTAATGTGGAACAACCGTGCAGCCCTCCCAAGGGCGAGTTCGCCGATTCATCGAGCGGGTCCCTGGGCTCGTCGGAAATGGAGAGTACTTCGCTTCCGACCGCCTCCTCACACACGCCATGGACGACGCTGCTGGGGCCCCAAGGGGGCTTGGTCAAGAGGAGGTAGCACAGGAGGTGCCACAAGGCGACCTCCCGACTCCAGCTGGGGGCAAGACCCCAGGCTCTAAGCCCGACCTCGCTCGACTCCATGCGGAAGCATCAGCGGTTTCGAAGTCCGGTCAGCGGATCCTTCACAAGAAGGGTAAGACGCCGGTGTCCTCCGTCCAACCGGAGGCACCGGATAGCTTACTGGAGGCGCTCAACGGCGCCTTCATCGAGGAGGAGCACCGCACTGTTATGAGTGCGGTGATCCGGATAGTTCAGTCCGCCTAGAGCAGACTGACCGAAGCCTGTACCAGCCTTCTAACAGGCTTTGAGGTAAGTTTGAAACATGTAAAAATATTACCGCATAGACAGTAGCCCCTGATGCTTAGTTCGGTGTTCGGAAAGAAAAGTCAGACTAAGGATCTAAAAAGATATACGCAGGAGTCTAACATAAGTATGTCAATATGGGAATGCAGGCTACGCTGCTGTCCTTTGCCGCACTTACTGCAGAGGCCAATGCATTGAAGCAGAACCTCGAGCGGTCCGAGAACGAGCTCGGACAAGCCAAGAAGCAGCTCGAGGACAAGGAAGGTAAGTAATACCTTATTAAACAAGTACCTTATAGAGAAGGTTTTGGTTGCAAAAAAGAACAGGAATGACTTGGGTACTACAGGGGCCACGAACGAGGTGGAGACCCTGAAGGAAGCGGTGTCTGTGGCCGAAAACAAAGCGGCTGCGGAACGCGCCGAGCGAGAGAAGGGGGAGGCGCAGCTGGCGGAGGTGCGGCAAGAGCTCCAGATTCTCGTGAAAAAACACGAGGGTTTGGAGCGTGACTCGAAGACCCGAGAGTCCGAGCTTGCCTCGGCTCTTGAGAGTGCCAAAGCTGCTAAGGCCGAGGCCCAAAAAGCCCTCCATGAAATTGAAGCACTAAAGAAGATAGCGGCGGGTAAGGCATTCTTTATGCAAAGCAAGAATGTAAAAGTCAATTACCTGTTACTTACCCGGATTCAGAGCTCTTCAGGAGCATTCGCAGATTTGCCCCGTAGTGCGTCTGATGTTGCCGCATTCTACCGCACCCAGGAGGGGAGCTCGACGGAAAAGGTGTTCTGGTCTCAAGATATCGAGGCCGACCATCCGGTGTTTTCGAGCGACCAGCTGAAACAGCTGGTCGAGCTCCATAAGGTCGTTGAACAGGCCATGAAGGGCCTTATAGCGCGGCTGTGGCCATTGGAGGCCCTGCCCGGGAGCTACTTCAGCTTGGTGCAGCGGCTGGTGGTTGCCTGTCCGCGGCTTGAAGACATCAAGCGCTCCGTCTGCATTGAAGGTGTCCGTCGGGCCCTTGCCCGTGCTAAAGTGCACTAGGGCAAGCTGGATGCGGAGAGGCTTGTGACGGACAGGCCACCGAAGGGCCATGAGCATCGCACGCCCGAAATGTACTATGAGGGCCTCCTGAAGGGTGCCCGCCGAATAGCGGATGAGTGCTCCAAAGATGTAATTTTTGAATAAACTCGCATTTGTTGTCCTATACGCTGAAAACTTGTTAATATGCGCTAAGCAATGCTTATTAATTTAAAATATTACCTTCGGTGCGGCCGTTTATCAAATTTGAGAGATGGCAAGTCGTTGGCTTCAGCCCTCATGCCACGAGTGCTCGGGTGTTCGGGATAAACTTGAGCACTCTTGTTCCCATTCTCGGGTCCATCTAGGGAGGCACTCAACACAACGAACAAGGCAACCGGATTTATAATGCTTGAACACTCTCACTTAGCCATAGAATTCTATAATTTTAAATTTCGGCGAAGCCCCTAGTATTCGAAGACCGAGTTCGGGTGCTATCCACGCCTTTGGCGGACAATTCCGGTTCCTCGCTCTAAGCTGCATAAGTCTTTAGGGACCAAAAACCTTTTGAACAGCGAGCTGCTCTCCCTATCATGACGGTCAGATTTAGCTTTCCACCGAGGTGCTCGACCCAGCATAACTGGGGCACAATCGTGATGGTTCTCCGGTGCTACCTTAGCCGATATAGCGGAACGTAAGGTACCAAAACACGGGAGCCGGGCAAACCCAGCTATTGACCCAAGACATGATTCGGAGCCAATTCATATAATGCTATAAGTTCAGGGTGCCGCACTTGTGAAAGTGTTCGGACTTATCACACCATAATTTTGGGATACTTAAGCCCCTGGTGTATTGGCCGTACCAAAGTGTACGGTTGCAACATGTCGTGAAATGAACATATGTATATATAAAGGAAGTAGAGCAATAATAAGCAAAAGCTATGTATTGTTTATGCAAGAAGGTACTGCAATGGAAGCAGAACGATACAAATAGTGCGGTAAGCAAGGGATGGGACTATCTAACATGTCCCCCTCTAGGGGTAAGCTGCTGGATGATATGTAAAACAGGTATAATGCTCGCAATAGAGACCACCTGAACACTCGACGTGGCTTTCCGCTTCCCTGGCTGTTGCATCGTGAGTTCGGCGATTCAAGTGCCGGACAGGACTTCTCAAAGACGGAGTCCTGAAAGTAAAAAAAGGAAGAAAAAAGGAAAAAGAAAAAGGAAATGACACAAACGGGAGCCCCTGGTGCGGTCGAGCCGCATTCTTGGCGTGCCGTTGTCTTGCCCCTCCCGATTGCCCATGGTATCTCCAGAGTGTAATTATGTACGCGTAATACTAGCTTCGCAATTTCACGAGGGCTGGGGTTGGAGCCGGATTGCTACTCGTGCTTGAATCGTGCTGTGGTCTTGTTGCAGGTTACTCCGGGCGCTTGGCGGTGTCCGGACGCTTAATGGCCGGACTCGAGAATTTCCGTGAGAGGCTGCTTTGCACCTCCGCCGCGAGGGTCGCCAGATGCTCCTCCGCTCGAGAGAGCGCTCGTGTTTCCATTGACCGTGATTACTCCTCGAGGGCCTGGCATCTTGAGCTTGAGGTATGCGAGTGCGGCACCGCATTGAACTTTGCAAATGCGGTTCGTCCGAGCAAAGGCATGATAGCCGCTGCAGAATGGGACGATGTCAAGATTAACTCTTCGCTTGGAAGTTATCCGAGATCCGAAGACCACTTCGAGTGTGACCGAGCCTGCACAATTGGCCTCTACATTCGGTATGACGCCTTTAAAGGTCGCCTTTGTAGGTTTAATCCTTGAGGGTCTATGCCCATTTTGCGCACTTTATCCCGATAAAGCAGGTTCAGTTGCTGCCGCCGCCCATCGTGACTCGGTGAGGTGAACCACAATAATTGGGTCAAGAACCAATGCGCGGCGGCCAGACAGATGCTAGTGGGTGGTCCTTCGATCAAGGTGATCGGGCAGGAAGACCATGGGTTGAACTTTGGGGCGATCGGCTCCATCGCATATACGCCCCGTAGTGCACGCTCGCCTCTTTTCGGTATGTGGGTTATGATATCATGTTCACCGTCCGCACTTGTGTGGGAAAACCTTTTATCCTCTATTGTCGGGCGGCCAGGGCTCTTCCTCGCCATCGCTATGCAGCCCCTTGCCATTGAGTTCGCACTTAACTTGCCTGCTTGCTTGAACACCCAACAATCCCTGTTGGTGTGTGTCGGCGTTCTGGGAACGGGGTCCCCGGACTTGCTGCTCTGCGGCCTGCGGCGTGGCTCAAAGGAGGCCCAGACAGCCCATCTTCATCAACACAAGCTCAAGACCTCGCGAGGGGCAAGAGATGAGGCGGACGACCAGGAGCTTCCTCGTGCACGACCTCGCCAAAGTTGGCTCATGAAGAGGCGGAGAGTTCAAGGCAGGGTACCTCGCGAGGTGCCCATGACGCAAGCCATGACGCACCAAGGGCGCCATCGGGCCAGCCCACAAGGCGCCCTCCTTTCCTCTTTGGTGCAAAGGGAGCAAGCGCAGCGAGAGCATCAAGCAAAGGCATCTGTTTGTGCAACAAGACCAAGACTAGCCCCAACGGCTGGAAGGAGTCATCGTGGAGCCCAAGCAGGCGCCATCACCGAGCCTTTGGCAAAGCGAGGACCAACTTTAGTCAGGATAAGTGTACCCGATGTTCCCCTTCAAAATGGCCAATTGTTGGCGCCCTTCCCGCTCAATATTTGGGAAGAGGCCCAGGGCCTTCGTCTATATAAGTAGAGCTAGCCACCATAGTAGAGGAGGTGGGCATTTGGAATCCAGAGAGAGAGATAGAGACCCGATCCTCAAGCTAGAGCGACGGAACACCACCTAGCAGTTCATCACACCCACCAAGAACAGACCCTCGCGAGGCTGTTCTTCCTTGTACTGTTCTTCATCAGCCCAAGAGGCAATCCACCACACCACAAACTAGAGTAGGGTATTACACCACAACGGTGGCCCGAACTAGCATAAATCTCGTGCCTCTTGTGCTGTTCTTTTTAGTAGTTTAGGTCCCTGCGATTTGGCGAGGTACGAGACGGTGGAGGGTTGGATCTCCGCACGCACCCCAGAGTTCGAACCTTAAGGGTCTGCCGGAACCCGAAATCCGACATTTGGCGCGCCAGGTAGGGGTGTAACGCCCCGGATTCGATGCGCCAGGTGTCCGCCAGTTATTCGCTGTCTTTGCCATGTCATCATATGCATTTCATATCATGCCATCATGTGCATTTCTTTTTGCATACGTGTTCGCCTCATGCATCCGAGCATTTTCCCGTTGTCCGCTTTTGCAATCCGCACTCCTATGTCTCCGGCGCCCCTTTTACCTCTTTTCGTGTGCGGGTGTTAAACGGTCTCGAATGGACCGGGTTTGTCAAGTTGCCTTGGTATAGCACCGTAGACCGCTGTCAAGTTTCGGATCATTTGAGGTCGTTTATACTCCAACGGTTAACCGGTAACCATAAAAGCCTCTTTTGTTTTGCAGCCCAACTCCCCTTTCTAAGTGGCCCAAAACCCACCAAACTCCCCTCCATGCTCTCGGTCGTTCGATCACGATCGTGTGGCCGAAAACCGCACCTCATTTGGACTCTCCTAGCTCCCTCTACCTATAAAACTAGATTCCCCCCCGAAAAATCGCAGATGAAACCCTAGCCTTCTTCCTCTCTCCGCGACGGACATGTCCGTCTGCCGCCCGACAAACAAGCGCCCGCCGCCGCTAATCGGAGCGCCGCACGTGGCCGTCCGCTGCTGCCGCCGCCGCGCCCGCCTGCCCCACGGCTGCCAGCGCCCGCGCCTCCGGGCCCGTCGCCCGTCGCCGCGCCAAGGGCATGCCCGACTCCGGCGACCGAGCTCGCCGCGCCTCGCCGCCGCTGCTGCCTCCGGTCATCCCGCCGCCCGCGCCGCCGGATCCGCACTGCCGGCCGGATCCCGCCGCCGCCCGCCCCGCCATGGCCTCGCCTCCGTCGCCGCCTCCTCTTCCCCTCCAGCGCCGCCCTTTCCCGCCTCGGCCGAGCTCGCCGGAGCCCGAAACTCGCGCCCGGCCTCGCCCGCCGGCCGGCGACTCGCGCCCGGCCGGGTGGGTCCTCCGCCTTGTGAACCTCCGGCAGCGCCGCCCCACCGCCCGATCTCCTCTCCGCGCCCTCCTCCCCAAGTTCCGCGAGATCCAAGCCAGCTCCGGCGAACATCGAAGAACGTGCACGCAGCGTTGACTTTCCCCCCTCTCTAAATTTCATCTAAGTCCCGTGCATTTTGTAATTTTGTGCCGTTTTCATCGCATCGTATCTCCATGCATGTAGCTCCGTTTTGCGTGTATAATATGTCAAAATGTTCGCCTCGAAGAGTAGATCATTTCATCTCATTGCATCATTTTCATTTGAGCTCATCTTGATGCCCGAAATGCTGTTGCAAGAGTGCTATGTGATGTTAGTTTCTGATTTTTATCAGAACTTGCACTTTTGTCATTTTTGCCATGATTGATGTGTGCATCCTATGGACTTGAGTCCTACATGTGTTTTGAAATATGCCATGTCTTCTTTCCAGTGGTGCTTGCTATGTATTTTTGTGATCTATGTGGTGACTAGCACAAGCATGCAAACTAGGTGTCTTGTTATTGCTGTTTTCAGCCCTGTTTGCTGTTATTTTGATGCCATGTTTACTTGATGATACCGAGAGTTCCATGCATATTTTGAGATACTTCAGTAAGGGTGTTTTGTAAAGCAAGTCTTTCTCTATCCATCCATGTCCTTGCTTGCAATTTTGGAGTAGTCTAGCTTGAGTCAATCGAGCTCTACTTTTGCTATCAAATGATTCCTGGCAGATTGTATACATGTTATTCAATTTTGCCAAGTTTGTTGTGATTGATCCTTGCATGCTATGTTATTGTTCTTGCCATGTATGTCTTCTATGTCATGTCTTCTTGACGTATGTATGCTTAGTTTATCATTTGAGGCTCTGTAGTGAGTGCATTGAGCTTGTAAACATGCCTTCTCGTTATCAGTTTTTGTCATGCCATGTTGCTGAATCTGTTAACGAGACTTTCAATATTGACATGGGTGTTACTATATTTTCTGATCCTTTTTGGCTTATGGTCACTAAAGGACTTTTGTTCTATGCTTTGATTAGATTCATGCCATGCCTTTGTTTGCCATTTTAAGTTCCTGTAACATGTTGTTTCATAGCTCTAAACATTGCAACCTGTTGTTAATTTCTGCTAAGTCTGAAACTGTTATTAGTTGCAATCTTGCCATGTCATTTTGAGCATGTTCTATTTGTTTCTGGAGATAGCTCAGTTCTCATGTTTTGTAATGCTTTACCTGTAGATCATGCCCATGCCTTTTGTTTTCATATTGAGGTGCTGTAGCATATTGTTTTGATGCTTGCAATATGCCTAGTTGCTGTTTTGGACAGCTTGTCCTTTAAACTTGTATAGGGTGTATGTGTTGAACCGCTGTTCGATTTGAGTGTGCTCTATATGAAACTTGCTTGATTTTGCATGTAGTTTCATATTATCATGTTGGATCCTTGTTTTGAGGTGGTTTGCTTGATGTTTGTATGCATTTTGCATCAATGCCATGTTTAACTTGTTTTGCTCATATCTTCTAGGCCGTAGCTCCGAATTAATTGAACTTTATATGTAACTTGACTAGAATTTCGTGTAGATCATCGTAGTGCATTTTAACTTGCTGTTTAACAACTTGAACCTAAGGTTTATTCAGATCTGGACCAATTTCGAAATATGCATATGAGGACTTACCGGAATTGTTCTATGTTGTTCCCGGCCTCATTTAAACTTGCCTTGATGTGTTGTTCTTGTTTGCATCATCCCTTGCCATGAGTAGCTTCATGTAGCTTTGTCATGCATCATGCTTGGTTGTGCATCATGTCTTGTTCATGTGTGGTGTGTTTACTATGTTGGGTGCTTCTTCTTGTTAGTTCCTGCTTCGCTATGATCGTGAGGATTCGCTCGCTCACGCTTGGTTCGGCTTCATCCGTTCATCTTCTTCATGGACTCGTTCATCTTCTTCATGGACTTGTTCTTCTTCCTTGCGGGATTTCAGGCAAGATGACCGCTACCCTGGATCTCACTACTATCATTGCTATGCTAGTTGCTTCGTTTCTATCGCTATGTCTGCGCTACCTATTACCTGCTTATCAAGCCATCCCAAATTGCCATGAACCTCTAACTCGTTGTCACCCTTCCTAGCAAACCGTTGATTGGCTATGTTACCGCTTTGCTCAGCCCTCTTATAGCGTTGTTAGTTGCAGGTGAAGATGAAGTTTGTTCCTTGTTGAACATGGAGATGTTGTTCCTTGTTGGAACATGTTTACTTGTTGGGATATCACAATATATCTTATTTAATTAATGCATCTATATATTTGGTAAAGGGTGGAAGGCTCGGCCTTATGCCTGGTGTTTTGTTCCACTCTTGCCGCCCTAGTTTCCGTCATATCGGTATTATGTTCCCGGATTTTGCGTCCCTAACGCGGTCGGGTGATTTATGGGACCCCTTGACAGTTCGCTTTGAATAAGACTTTTCCAGAAGGCCCAACATTGGTTTTACTATTTGCCTCACCACCACCTATATTTCCCTTGGGAGTAATTAACCCAAGGGTCATCTTTATTTAGCCCCCCGGACCGATTGCTTCTCTAAGTGCTGGCCCGAACCGAGTAGATCTGGGGGCCCCTCGTGGCAACTCGAGGTTTGGTTTTACTCGAGGATGTCTCATCCGTGTTGCCCGAGAACGAGATATGTGCAGCTCCTATCGGGATTGTCGGCGATCGGGCGGTCTTGCTGGTCTTGTTTTATTGCTGTGAAAGGTCTTGTAGCCGGATTCCAGACTGATCGGGCTTCCGGGAGAAGGTCTATTCTTCGTTGATCGCGAGAGCTTATCATGGGCTTGTTGGGACACCCTGCAGGGTTTGAACTTTCAAAGCCGTGTCGCATGTTATGTGGCAGATGGGAATTTGTTAATGTCCGGTTGTAGAAAACCGAAGTTGATCTTATTTAAAATACACCAACCGTAGGCGAACCGTGAGTGTCTCTTTTCGGGGTGATCGAAAGGAGAACACGGTTTCTTGGGTTATGTCGACGTAAGTAGGTGTTCAGGATCACTTCTTGATCATTACTAGTTGACGACCGCCTTTGTTTCTCTCCTCGCCTCAATTGCGTATGTTAGCCACCATATATGCTTAGTCGCTGCTGCATCCTCACCACTTTACCCCTTCCTCTCCCTTTAAGCTTTGCTAGTCTTGATACCCATGGTAATGGGATTGCTGAGTCCTCGTGGCTCACAGATTACTACACCACCAGTTGCAGGTACAGGTTTTGCGATGATCATGACGTGAGAGCGATGTTCGCTTGTATTGGAGTTTTTCTTCTGCTTCTTCTTCGATCAGGGGATAGGTTCCAGGTCGGCAGCCTGGGCTAGCAGGGTGGATGTCGTTTGAGTTTCTGTTTATGTTTCATCCGTAGTCGGATGTTGTTCTTGTTGTATGATGTTGATGTATTTTGGTGGCATTCGTGCCTTATGTATGTATCCCTATGAATTATGTAATGTTGATGTAATGATATCCACCTTGCAAAAGCGTCTCAATATGCGGGTCTATCCTTGGTGGGACCGTCGAGTTCCTTTTGGATAGGGTCGCATATTGGGCGTGACAGGTTGGTATCAGAGCCTCGACCGACCCTAGGAGCCCCCTTGTTTGATCGTGTAGTTTGGCCGCAGTTGAGTCTAGAAGAAAACTGTTTTCTGAGTCTAGTTATATCGGAGAGTAGGAATTCTTTTTACTCCTCTGCCCCTTCGTCGCTCTGGTGAGGAATCCTGACGTAGGTGTTTTGAATTACTTCTCTTCCCCTTCAAATTTTTCTTTAGGATCACGCAGTTGGTTTTCCGATCGTTGGCCCTCAGCTCTTTTCATCCGGTGCATTTCTCGTCATGGTGTTTCGACCCTCTTTGTTTTGCAAGTTCAATCCTCAGTTCTTCCTCCGACGTTGTTGTTTTCCTGTCCGAAGTTGTCCTTGTTGTTTTCCCACCGCCCTCCCTTCTTCTTCTCGGAACCGGAGTCCGTAATCGAGTATCCATTCTATTCGTGTGAGGTCTTTGCTTTCTTTCCTCAATGATTTCAACCGGTGTTTTCTCTTTAAGATATTCGTCGTTATCCCCTTCCAAGTTGTCTGTGTTTTCCCGCCCTCCCACCCTATTCTTCCCGGAGTTCGATTTCTTCCGACCATCAATTTCATCTGTGCGGAGTATCTGCAGTCTTTTCTCAATTATTTCAACCGGTGAATTCTCGTTTTGTACGACATTCTTCACCTCGTTCTTTTCCGGTGCACTCAATTCAAGTTTTTCGGTGTTGATCATATTCTTTCTCTCGGATCAAGTGTTTTCCCTGCTCGTTCGTCTCTCGCCAGTTTATTCTTCCGGAGTCGTCAAGACATCTCAGGAGATTCGTCTGTGTTCCAATTAATTCGAGGTTGTCACCTCATTCAAATATTTAATTGTTCCGGTGCTTCATCTATCTGTTCTTCAATCCTTTCCGACGTTGTTATCTACTCAGTGGGCCCTAACCCACAGGTCTTTTCCCAGGATCTTACCTGACTCTTTTAATTTCCCCGGAGCTATTCCCAATTCTTTTCAAATTTGACGTAAGTATGAATTTCATCAGTCACATGCCTTTTCCAAGATCAATTTCAAATCATTACATTGTTGGCTCAACCTCTTCGTTTTTCATTCTTCCGGAGCACCTCAACAATCTTGGTGATGTTTATCGTAGTCAGTTGAAGACCGAAGTAGAGTTTCTCTTAAATCTTGTCCGTTCTCCCGGAGTTTCGTGGTGCTAGCTCGATGTTATCCTATCTAATTGTTTTCAATCATGCAAATTCTTCTCATCCATCCGGAGTATTTCAAGAGTTGCTTTCCGTCTCGATCATCCGGAGGCCATCTTTTCGAAATATTTCTTCGCTCCAAGTTTTCAGCTTCGCTCATCTCAATATTCTTCCGTGCTTCGCTCAAGCATTCGTTAATCAGTTTGCGATCTCTTCGATCTCTTTCTCTAAATTCCTCAAGTATCCTTGTGCTTTTCTAATTCTTCCCGGTGATTCATTCTCTTTCATCAGTCATTTCCGAATTCTAACGGTGGTTCGTTCAAGATTCTTTTCCCTTGATTATCATTTTAATCCATTCGTTCTTTCGAATCCTACCGGTGGTTCAAGAAGACCTTCTCAAGTTTGCGATATGTCACTTCTCAATCCTTTTTCAAGAAGAATAAGTATTATGCCAAACCCGTTGCTTGTCATCAATTTAATTTGATGAAGGATAAGCATACAATAAATCTTATTCTTATTTCACCCAAGCTGATTAATCCCTTCCTTCGGAGTTTGTTCTTGAGGAATAAATTCTAGTTCCAAGTATTTTAATCTTTTCTTTTCCGGAGTTCAATTTTCCTCAGCCTTTTCGTCGGATCCTCCATCTAATTCATCGCAAGGCTTTAATCTTATTTCCTTTCGTCTTTCATTCTATCTCATCCCTTTTTATTACCGAAGTTCTTCATGGTGGTTCTTCATGATTTAATTCATTCTTCAAGTGTTCATCAAGATTCTTTTGGTGGAGTTCAAGTATCTCTTCTTCTCGCATCTCGAAGTGCAACTAATTCTCCGTATTCTTTTGAAGTGGAGTTTTGCATTTCTTCGTTCTTCTCAGCTATTTAATCTTTTCCGCTGGTGGTCGGTTATCACCTCAAAAATTTTGAGATGTTTTCCATAAGTCCACATCAAGCTTATTCTTTCGTTGTTGATTTTCTCAACAACTCCATTCAATCCTTCCTTCTAAGTTCTTTTCAATTCTTCCAATTTTTTCCGGAGGCATCGCTTTGTTCATGTCGTCAAGTGTCATTCCATCTTCTGAAGTTCATGTTCTATTCATTCAATGTTTTAACCGGTGTGCTGCCTAAATCTTTTCAGTCCTATTCATTTTTTTTTCTCATTCTAACCACTCCGGTTAGAACGAGTTGTTTCATAGTCTATCCGATTCCGTGAGTTTTCAATTCTCGCCATTCTCGTCGTTTCTCTCTTCTTCTCGTGTGCTCTCGATTCTTTGTTTTTTATCATGAGTTCTTGTTTCACCTCATCCCTTTTTCTCTCCCGTCTCGGTCCTAAGATCTCGGGACGAGATCTCTTGTTAGTGGAGGAGTGTTGTAACGCCCCGGATTCGATGCGCCAGGTGTCCGCCAGTTATTCGCTGTCTTTGCCATGTCATCATATGCATTTCATATCATGCCATCATGTGCATTTCTTTTTGCATACGTGTTCGTCTCATGCATCCGAGCATTTTCCCCGTTGTCCGTTTTGCAATCCGGCACTCCTATGTCTCCCGGCGCCCCCTTTTACCTCTTTTCGTGTGCGGGTGTTAAACGGTCTCGGAATGGACCGGGGTTTGTCAAGCGGCCTTGGTATAGCACCGGTAGACCGCCTGTCAAGTTTCGGATCATTTGAGGTCGTTTATACTCCAACGGTTAACCGGTAACCGCAAAAGCCTCTTTTGTTTTGCAGCCCAACTCCCCTTTCTAAGTGGCCCAAAACCCACCAAACTCCCTCCATGCTCTCGGTCGTTCGATCACGATCGTGTGGCCGAAAACCGCACCTCATTTGGACTCTCCTAGCTCCCTCTACCTATAAAACTAGATTCCCCCCCGAAAAATCGCAGATGAAACCCTAGCCTTCTTCCTCTCTCGCGACGGACATGTCCGTCCGCCGCCGGACAAACCCGCGCCGCCGCGCCGCTAATCGGGCGCGCCACGTGGCCTCCGCTGCCGCCGCCGCCGCCGCCGCCTGCCCACGGCGGCCGCGCCCAGCGCCTCCGGGCCCGTCGCCCGTCGCCCGCGCCAGCGGCCCGACTCGGCGGCCGGGCTTCGCCGCGCCTCGCTTCGCTGCCTCCGGTCATCCCCGCCCGCCGCCGCCGGATCCGGCACGCCGGCCGGATCCCGCCGCCGCCGGCCCGCCATGGCCTCGCCTCCGTCGCCGCCTCCTCTTCCCCTCCGGCGCCGCCCTGCTTCCGCCTCGGCCGGAGCTTCGCCGGAGCCCGAGCTCCGGCCCGTCCTCGCCGCCCGGCCGGTGACCTCGCGCCCCGGCCGGGTCCCTCCTCCGCCGCGCGAACCTCCGGCCGGCGCCGCCCCACCGCCCGATCTCCTCTCCGGCGCCCTCCTCCCCAAGTTCCGGCGAGATCCAAGCTAGCTCCGGCGAACATCGAAGAACGTGCACGCAGGGTTGACTTTCCCCCCTCTCTAAATTTCATCTAAGTCCCGTGCATTTTGTAATTTTGTGCCGTTTTCATCGCATCGTATCTCCATGCATGTAGCTCCGTTTTGCGTGTATAATATGTCAAAATGTTCGCCTCGAAGAGTAGATCATTTCATCTCATTGCATCATTTTCATTTGAGCTCATCTTGATGCCCGAAATGCTGTTGCAAGAGTGCTATGTGATGTTAGTTTCTGATTTTTATCAGAACTTGCACTTTTGTCATTTTTGCCATGATTGATGTGTGCATCCTATGGACTTGAGTCCTACATGTGTTTTGAAATATGCCATGTCTTCTTTCCAGTGGTGCTTGCTATGTATTTTGTGATCTATGTGGTGACTAGCACAAGCATGCAAACTAGGTGTCTTGTTATTGCTGTTTTCAGCCCTGTTTGCTGTTATTTTGATGCCATGTTTACTTGATGATACCGAGAGTTCCATGCATATTTTGAGATACTTCAGTAAGGGTGTTTTGTAAAGAAAGTCTTTCTCTATCCATCCATGTCCTTGCTTGCAATTTTGGAGTAGTCTAGCTTGAGTCAATCGAGCTCTACTTTTGCTATCAAATGATTCCTGGCAGATTGTATACATGTTATTCAATTTTGCCAAGTTTGTTGTGATTGATCCTTGCATGCTATGTTATTGTTCTTGCCATGTATGTCTTCTATGTCATGTCTTCTTGACGTATGTATGCTTAGTTTATCATTTGAGGCTCTGTAGTGAGTGCATTGAGCTTGTAAACATGCCTTCTCGTTATCAGTTTTTGTCATGCCATGTTGCTGAATCTGTTAACGAGACTTTCAATATTGACATGGGTGTTACTATATTTTCTGATCCTTTTTGGCTTATGGTCACTAAAGTACTTTTGTTCTATGCTTTGAGTAGATTCATGCCATGCCTTTGTTTGCCATTTTAAGTTCCTGTAACATGTTGTTTCATAGCTCTAAACATTGCAACCTGTTGTTAATTTCTGCTAAGTCTGAAACTGTTATTAGTTGCAATCTTGCCATGTCATTTTGAGCATGTTCTATTTGTTTCTGGAGATAGCTCAGTTCTCATGTTTTGTAATGCTTTACCTGTAGATCATGCCCATGCCTTTTGTTTTCATATTGAGGTGCTGTAGCATATTGTTTTGATGCTTGCAATATGCCTAGTTGCTGTTTTGGACAGCTTGTCCTTTAAACTTGTATAGGGTGTATGTGTTGAACCGTTGCTCCGATTTGAGTGTGCTCTACATGAAACTTGCTTGATTTTGCATGTAGTTTCATATTATCATGTTGGATCCTTGTTTTGAGGTGGTTTGCTTGATGTTTGTATGCATTTTGCATCAATGCCATGTTTAACTTGTTTTGCTCATATCTTCTAGGCCGTAGCTCCGAATTAATTGAACTTTATATGTAACTTGACTAGAATTTCGTGTAGATCATCGTAGTGCATTTTAACTTGCTGTTTAACAACTTGAACCTAAGGTTTATTCAGATCTGGACCAATTTCGAAATATGCATATGAGGACTTACCGGAATTGTTCTATGTTGTTCCCGGCCTCATTTAAACTTGCCTTGATGTGTTGTTCTTGTTTGCATCATCCCTTGCCATGAGTAGCTTCATGTAGCTTTGTCATGCATCATGCTTGGTTGTGCATCATGTCTTGTTCATGTGTGGTGTGTTTACTATGTTGGGTGCTTCTTCTTGTTAGTTCCTGTTTCGTTGCGATCGTGAGGATTCGCTCGCTCACGCTTGGTTGGCTTCATCCGCTCATATTCTTCATGGACTCGTTCATCTTCTTCATGGACTTGTTCTTCTTCCTTGCGGGATTTCAGGCAAGATGACCGCTACCCTGGATCTCACTACTATCATTGCTATGCTAGTTGCTTCGTTCTATCGCTATGCTGCGCTACCTATTACCTGTTTATCAAGCCATCCCAAATTGCCATGAACCTCTAACTCGTTGTCACCCTTCCTAGCAAACCGTTGATTGGCTATGTTACCGCTTTGCTCAGCCCCTCTTATAGCGTTGTTAGTTGCAGGTGAAGATGAAGTTTGTTCCTTGTTGGAACATGGAGATGTTGTTCCTTGTTGGAACATGTTTACTTGTTGGGATATCACAATATATCTTATTTAATTAATGCATCTATATATTTGGTAAAGGGTGGAAGGCTCGGCCTTATGCCTGGTGTTTTGTTCCACTCTTGCCGCCCTAGTTTCCGTCATATCGGTATTATGTTCCCGGATTTTGCGTCCCTAACGCGGTCGGGTGATTTATGGGACCCCCTTGACAGTTCGCTTTGAATAAGACTTTTCCAGAAGGCCCAACATTGGTTTTACTATTTGCCTCACCACCACCTATATTTCCCTTGGGAGTAATTAACCCAAGGGTCATCTTTATTTAGCCCCCGGACCAGTGCTTCTCTAAGTGCTGGCCCGAACCGAGTAGACTGCGGGGCCCCCTCGTGGCAACTCGAGGTTTGGTTTTACTCAGAGGATGTCTCATCCGTGTTGCCTCGAGCGAGATATGTGCAGCTCCTATCGGGATTGTCGGCGATCGGGCGGTCTTGCTGGTCTTGTTTTATTGCTGTGAAATGTCTTGTAGCCGGATTCCGAGACTGATCGGGCTTCCGGGAGAAGGTCTATTCTTCGTTGATCGCGAGAGCTTATCATGGGCTTGTTGGGACACCCTGCAGGGTTTGAACTTTCAAAGCCGTGCCCGCGGTTATGTGGCAGATGGGAATTTGTTAATGTCCGGTTGTAGAAAACCCGAAGTTGATCTTATTTAAAATACACCAACCGTGTGCGTAACCGTGAGTGTCTCTTTTCGGGGGTGATCGAAAGGAGAACACGGTTTCTTGGGTTATGTCTGACGTAAGTAGGTGTTCAGGATCACTTCTTGATCATTACTAGTTGACGACCGTTCCTTTGTTTTCTCTCCTCGCTCTCAATTGCGTATGTTAGCCACCATATATGCTTAGTCGCTGCTGCATCCTCACCACTTTACCCCTTCCTCTCCCTTTAAGCTTTGCTAGTCTTGATACCCATGGTAATGGGATTGCTGAGTCCTCGTGGCTCACAGATTACTACACCACCAGTTGCAGGTACAGGTTTTGCGATGATCATGACGTGAGAGCGATGTTCTCTTGTATTGGAGTTTTTCTTCTGCTTCTTCTTCGATCAGGGGATAGGTTCCAGGTCGGCAGCCTGGGCTAGCAGGGTGGATGTCGTTTGAGTTTCTGTTTATGTTTCATCCGTAGTCGGATGTTGTTCTTGTTGTATGATGTTGATGTATTTTGGTGGCATTCGTGCCTTATGTATGTATCCCTATGAATTATGTAATGTTGATGTAATGATATCCACCTTGCAAAAGCGTCTCAATATGCGGGTCTATCCTTGGTGGGACCGTCGAGTTCCTTTTGGATAGGGTCGCATATTGGGCGTGACAAGGGGTGCGCCGGAATCTGCCTTTCGTCGCCTCGTTCTTCCCCGACCACCGCAACCATGTTCGACGCTTCGTCGGGCTCGCGCCAGCGTAAGCCGCTTATCGCCTCCCATGTCGCCTGATCGGCTCCGTCGCCGGCAAGTCCTCGTCATTCCCCGTCACCTGCCGTTAACGCCGCCACCGCCCGGCGGGAATGAGCAACAAGCGTCGTCAGCACCCGTCCATGAGGCGGGGCGGCCGCACCGCCACGCTTTCTCACCCCGCTGGTTCTTCGTCACGCGCGCCCTGCGCTTGCGCATGGAGGCCCGAGCTGCACTCATCGCGATCAACGAGCTCCTGCGCTACCGCTTGCCGACGACGCGTCACGAAGAATGGCTCGACCGAAGTCGCCGAGCTCGTCTGCGGCTGCAGGAGGTGACCCGCGCCGCCCATCTCGCAGCACCGCACCCGCCCGCTGCTGGCGATGAAGCTACTGGGCGCCTCAGCAGCCTCCTCTCAAGACGGGCGCCAGCCCCAAAGCGAAGCGGTCCTCGGCGGAACCTGCTCGCCAGCGCCGGCGCTGCAAGAGCAGAGCTGCCAAGAAGTTCTCGCGCCCTAAGAAGCTGCCCGAGCGCCTCGCGCCCAAAGACGTCAAGACCTGCGCTGGCCCCAGCCAAGCGCGCAGGAGGCCCACAAGACCAAGCCCTCTGTCGTCCGAGGCCCCCCGCGGCCACGGCGGGCTGCCGCGCCTTCACCTCCGAGCTGCGCAGCGTCGCGTGGCCCGCCAAGTTCAAGCCAGACCTGCCTCCACGCTACGACGGCACGGCTGACCCTACGGAGTTCCTCCAGCTCTACGAGCTGGGCATCGAGGCTGCCAACGGGGATGAAAAGGTCATGGCGAACTGGTTTCCCATGGCGCTCAAGGACGGGGCCCGCACCTAGCTCCTGAACCTGGCCCCAGGCACAATCTCTTCCTGGGCCGAGATGCATACCCGCTTCATCGCCAACTTCCAGGGTACTCGCGACCGGCCACCCGCCGTGAGCGACATGCGCCGAATCAAGCAGCAGCCAGGGGAAACCCTACAAAAGTACATCCAGCACTTCAACAACGCGCGCCTCAAGATCCCCAGGGTAACGGAGGAGGCCATCATCTCTACCTTCTCCGACGGCATGCGCTACGTCAAGATGAAGGAGGAGCTGGCGATGCATGAAGATCTGTGCACCTCCCTAGAGCTGTTCAACTTGGCGACCAAGTGCGCCAGGGCTGAGGAGGGGCGCCTCTCCCTCCTCGAGCTGCCTGCCGCGGATCCCGAAGAGAAGAAGTCCAAGGCCAAGGACGTGAAGCGCAAGAGGGCTGCCGTGCTCGCAGCCAAGCCAGACACCAAGCGAGGCAGAGATCGGCCCGAGTCCTTGAAGGGAAGCCGGTACTGCGTGTACCACGACCTCCACACCCACAACACCAATGAATGTCAAGAGCTCCGGCAGGCGCCAAGGAAGGGTCGGCAGACACCCGGCGCAGCGACTGGCTACGGCCGAGGAGGAGGAAGGAATGCAGGACGCTGGGAAGACCGCAGCCCGCGCCAAGGGTGGCGCGACCAACCTCGCGAGGGGTGCTGGAGGGATCAGTCTCCCGAGGATCGCCCGCAGGGGAACGCAGGCCTCCCTCCGCTGCCGCCGCCGCCAAGGAGAATTGAAGACCGTCATCAGGACGAGGGGGCTGGGGCTTCTGTGAAGCGCGCGGCGATCGCTCAGATCCTGGGCGGAGCTCAAGCCCCAGCCTCTCAGCCTATCTTCAAGCAGTTCGCCCGTGAAGTGAATGCAGTCCTCCCCAAGCTCGAGGCCACGCGCCCTCTCAGGTGGTCGGCGTGCGCCATCACGTTCAGCTCAGCGGATCAGCTCAAGTGTGCAGCCACAGCCGGAGTTCTCCCGATGCTTTGCTCCCCAATCATCAGCAACGTGCTGGTCACCAAGACCCTCATCGACGGCAGGGCAGGGCTCAACGTCTTGTCCGTGGAAACATTCAAGAATCTCCAAGTGCCTTACAGTCAGCTTCAGCCAACCAAGCCTTTCTCCGGAGTCACCGACGGCTCCACGGTCCCGATCGGGCAGGTCCGCCTTCCTGTCACCTTCGGGGCTCGCGACAACTACCACAGCGAGCTCATCGACTTCGACGTCGCCCACATTCGCCTGCCGTACAACGCCATCCTTGGGTACCCGTGTTGGCCAAATTCATGGTCAGAACCCACCATGGCTACAACGTCCTCAAGATGCCAGAAGCGGCGGGGTCATCACGGTGCCTGTGAGAGAGAAACGCAGTGTGCTCCTGGGCGAGCCTTTCAGCCGCTCACTGGAAGACCTGCACCACAGCAGCAGGAGGCCTCCCGAGGCCGCACCAGAAGAAGAAGACATCGATCGGCCCGGCTCCTCAAGAGACAGGCCCCTTAGGGCCCGTGATCGGGCCAGGGGAGCCTCCTTCCATCGCATAGGAAGCGCGCCGGCGCCTCCTCAGAAGGGCTCGGGGCTCCCCCGAGGGCCGCCGACCTCGCCAAGGTCTCGAGGAGGCGCTTGGGCACCACGTGAGGCGTGTTTGAAGCACATTTCCGCAAGCAGGAGCAAAACCAAGGGCAGGACCTCAAGAGTTCGTCAGCAAGGCTATTCAAGAGCTACAGAGTCAAGGGTCATTAGGGGCAGCCGCCGCCACTGTGGCCCCCATCCAGCGAGGATGGTGGGCTGCTGCGTCTGCATCGACATACCAGGGCTCGACCGAGCCGCATCTCAGAGCGCCTCGGCCCTCGCGAGTGGGACGTTGCGAGGTCCGCCCACAGCCTACGTGACGCATGCCTTATGGCTCGCCAAACGCGGCTGCTGCGCACCAGCAGATCAT
Organism: Aegilops longissima; assembly: GCA_021605205.1. Classification (NCBI taxonomy): domain Eukaryota; kingdom Viridiplantae; phylum Streptophyta; class Magnoliopsida; order Poales; family Poaceae; genus Aegilops; species Aegilops longissima. The sequence continues at coordinate 25,522 of JAHIAM010007075.1, forward strand.
GACGACCCCCTGGAGGCTCAAGAGGTCAAGCACGCCCGAGTCTCGGCGGAGATGGAGATGGCCCCTGAGGAGCCGCCAACGCCTCCGGAGCCTCCCGAGGCCCCTGGGCCTGGGGGCTCGTGAGGATCGGCTCCCGGAGCCCACCGAGTCTGCTACACCAACACCCCTTCATCCCCAACATCACCAGGTGACATCTTTAAGTTTTATTTCCGTCTGGGAGCGCCTTCAGAGCTGCATTATTCCCAGGCCGCGTGGGTCCGTCCCTGCGGCATGTATCCCTTTTTACTTCATGTCATTAGCTTATCCTCTTGGGGGCGGCCCACGGGCTACATCATCCCCAAGCCGCTCGGGCCAGTCCCAGCGGCATGTATCCTTCCTGCTTCTTCCTTAGGATTATGCTCTCGCTCCACCATGCTTGTTATTTGATGCCTTTTCCTGGGTGGCGGAATCTTGCGCGTTAAAGGGGGGGTGCCTGAGCATCGCGACTCAGGGATCCTACCGGCTCTCCAGCCCTCACCCTCTGGTCTTGTCCATGGCATTGCGACCTGGCTTGCCAGCGACGGCTGAGACCAGCCCGAGAGCCGGACCCGAGGACGAGAGTTTCCCATCCAACCCAGCTTGCGTTAAAGGGGGTGCACGAGCATCGCGACTCGTGGCTCCTACCGGCTCTCCGGCCCTCACCCTCTGGTCTTGTCCATGGCATCGCGACTGGCTTGCCGGTGACGGCCGAGACCAGCCCGAGAGCCGGACCCGAGGACGAGTTGCGTCATCTAATCCAGCTTATGCGTTAAAGGCGGGTGCACGAGCATCGCGACTCGAGTGGCTCCTACCGGCTCTCCGTCCCTCACCCTCTGGTCTTGTCCATGGCATCGCGACTGGCTTGCCAGCCGACGGCCGAGACCAGCCCGAGAGTCGGGACCAAGACGAGAGCACCGGCATCTCGCCAAATTTGCAGGAACACACACGAAGATAAGGCCCAGAGCCAGGCGCAACCCGCCTTGAGGTAGGGCCTCGTGGGTCCCGCGCTGGCTCACGGGTGCCCAGATACACCTCGTCCAGCCCAACCGTGCCAGCCACGTGTCGGTGGGGCTCTATCGCCTGGGGCTCCTCCGGGAGCCCCTCTCCCACGCTGGAAGCACCATGCTCCGCTACTGGCCGACGACACTACCGAGGAGCGGCTATGCCCAGACGCATGCGGAAGCGCTTATGCTCCGCTGGTGATAAACAACCGAGGGTGGCCTCCGAGTCGCATCAACCTCGAGGAGCCCAGAGCTCGGTGTCGGCCTCGTCTGCGCGCCTCCCCTCGGGAGCGCACAGGGGCTGGGCACGGGCTGCACTGGTCACGCCAGACGCACGCCACCGGCCAGGCCCTCGGGCCTGGTTCAGGCACGCCACTCCCCGAGCGGAGCCAAGGTACGCATGCCGTTTGAGCGTCAAGGGGGACTCCTGAGCATCGCGACTCAGGAGCCTAACTGGTCACGTAGCCCCTCACCCCTTAGTTCCGAAAGGCTAACGGCGGTTGAGGTATGCGCGGGGCCGGGCTCTGCAGACGTAGAACGGTGGATCCGCCCGCGTCTCACCTCCCTACTTGCTGTTCATGCGCCAAGGGGGACTCCTGAGCATCGCGACTCAGGAGCCTAACTTGTCACGTAGCCCCTCACTCCTTGGTCCCGTCCTGGTTTCCGGTCGGGGCTAACGGCGGCTGAGGTATCTTGTGAGGCGGGCTCTGCGGCGTAGAACATAAGCAAGTAGGAAGCACAAATTTCAAGGAATTCAAAAGTAAATATTACAGTCCACACTGTTATCGCAATACCAAACGCAAGTTTAAACGCCTCCCCGGGGCATGATACATGTGCAGGAATTAATAGCAAGACAGAGCCACAACGGAGTCACTTGTCGGCGGTGGAGCAGCACGGTGGGCCCTCGTGAAGCAGCAGGGCGGCAGCGCCTTGCCCGCCTTGGTGTCAAGGCCGAACTTCCCAACAGAGCCTCCATGCGACCCTTCACAGACCTCGGCAGCGGCAGCTGCATGCTCGCCGCTTGCCGGCTCCAAAGAAGTTGTCCATGTCGACGCTGGGATCGCGAAGATAGATGTGGGTGAGGATCCGCCTCAAGGCCGCAGAAGACAAGACACGCGCCTCGGCCTCGGCCGTGGGGCCAAGACCAAGGAGACATCTTCAAGCGCGGATCAGAAGGGAAGCAGCATGGCGGGCCGTCCTCTGCGCCGCCAAGGCTCTCTAGGCCGCTATCATAAAGCTCCTCAGCAGGCGCGAGCCTTCACCTCCATATCCATGAAGGCCACGCGATCTTCCGCAAGAACCCGCGCCTTGTCGCCCAGCTCGACCTTCCTCGCCTCCGGCTCTGCTCCTCCAGCGCCTGTGTGGTCGCGGGCGCTTCTTCAGCTTGGCCTCCCGGTCCTGACGGCCGCCCGCGAGCCTTCATGCTTCGCCCTGCTCCTGGTGGAGGCGGGCCTCCTCGGCGAGCTGGTTCTGCAGCCCTTCAGCGCCTCCTCTCGGCGTCTCACAATGACCTTGATGCTGGCTGCCCCCTGTGGCAGCATCGCGGGCTACCTCCACCTCACGAACAGCCTACTTCTCCTCGTCGCAAGCCGTCGAGGCCTGGACCAGCGCCGCCCGAATCGAAACGTCGGCGCGAATCCAGCCAGAGGCCAGCTCCAAGCGCCCGGCCACCAAGCGAGGGTCCGCGCCCAGAAGATCCTGCCGCAGCCGGTCCAGTTCAGCGGAAGCATGATCCAGGACAGCGGGAGGACTAGGAGAGACAGCAGTTGGCGGAGTAGGAAGAGATGGCGGCGGCGTAGCCACTGCGCCTTGAGGCAGAACCAGCGGCGCCACGGCAACGGTGGAGGCAGCGCCAAGCAAGGCCACCTCGGGAGTCGCTCGGGTCAAGGGGGCTGAGCTCGCCCCAGCGGGCTCAGCCAGGCCTCGCGAGGACGCCCAGGCAGGAGAGGCCTGGGCGACAGGATCATCTTCTTTTTCGGGCAGAGGCACCGCCACGGTTGGGGCCTCAGGAGCCCCCTTCAGCTTCTTCGCCGCGGGTGCCAGCCTGGCCGAAGAACATGGACATCATATCTCGTCGACAGAGCAATAATCAAGACGGGAAGCAGGCACTTACAGGTCGTCGCTGGTGGACTCGAGCAGCCTCCGGCCATACTTGAAGCCCGAGAGCCGGCTGCAGGGATCAGCTTCAAGGGGACCAGGAGCAGGAGGCGCGTCTGCGGATCGCCCCGGGGCCGGGGCGGACCCTCGGGGGACCAGCCCAGTCCGGTCCTTCTTCGGGATCGGGGGCAGGCTTCTGCCTCCCCGCTCACCCTCATCCTCGTCGTCGTCACCCTCGGGGAGGCAGAGAACGCGGGGCCTGCGCCACAGGGGAGGAGCCCTTGACTCCGCCCCCGAATCAACCCCCTCTCCTGGCTCGCTTTCCTCTACCTCTTCGCTGGAGTCGGAAGAGGACACGTCCACCAGGTCCCCATTGAAGACGGGCATGGGCCCCACAACCTGCTCCCAATCCTCGCGAAGGAACAGGGGCGCCGGGGCGCCCTCCGGTCTCGCCACATCGCCCCCAACCAAGGACTGGAGGACCGTCACCAGATCCTCGCTGGCCAGGGCCACGGGTCTCGGGTGAGGCCTCCACATCGGAAGCGAGTACTGGCGAAGCGGAGCAAGTTGGTGCTCCAGGAACTCCCTCATGGCGACTCACCGGTCACCGCTGCCGCCCGGCCACCGGCTTCAGATTTGCATCCATCTTCTCCAACACCAGCTGCTGGGATCCCAAAGCCGCCGGGACGGTCGTCCGAACTCGGCGGGCTCCGTGGGCAGGATCAGCCGAGGGTGGATCCACCAAGATCCGCCAAGACCCACTTGCTCCTGAAGCCCTCAATCCGCTTCCTGTGGTTTGAATGGCGATGGCTCCGCCAGATGCATTTAAGCTTCGACACGCGGAGGCGGAACCAGGGGAGGTTCGGAGGAAGAAGTAGTGGCGCAGCAAGGCCACCGAGCGCTTCACCCCAACATGGGCCTCACAATAGTAGGCGAAGATAGCCAGAAGAAGGACGGAGTTGGGATGGAGGTGCAGAGCTTGGATGTTGTAGTGACGGAGGACGGAGAAGAAGAACTCGGAGAAGGAAGGCACCAGACCAGCAATGATGGCGCTCATGAAGAACGGGTAGAAGGTACTCCCCTGACCCTCAGGGGCGGAGGAGCCGGCCTTGAACACCGCCGTTCCATTGACGCCCTGCGCCTCCGCCAACCGGCGCATCAGGGCGAGGCTCGCCCCTGACACATTTGGCGGGTCCAAGGCAGGAGAGTACTAGGCTCCGGCTGGGGTTTGGCGAGGAGCCATCACTGGCTAGGGCACACGGGCGGAGTGGATCTGAAGATCTCGGAAGCAGAGAGGAGAGGCGCAAGAAAGGGGATCTGAGAAGCAACTGGCGAAAGTAAAGGAGGCAAGGAAGATGCCGCTCTATTATCAACCCACGCGGTTGCAGAGGCGCACGCGTCCAATCAACCGCCACGCGGCACCCAAGGCCGCAGGCTGTTAGGGCCCACGACGCTTCGCACTTACCCTTTCGCCTCTCCGCTCGGCCAAGTTCAGGCGCCCAGGCCCGGGCTCTGTCGGTGTGCTGGGAACGGGGTCCCAGACTTGCTCTGCCTGCTGCCCGCGGCGTGGCTCAAAGGAGGCCCAGGACAGCCCATCTTCATCAACACAAGCTCAAGACCCTCGCGAGGGGCCAAGCCTCATGGGCGGACGATCAGAGCTTCTCGTGCACGGCCTCGTCGGGTTGGCTCATGAGGAAGCGGAGAGTTCAAGGCAGGGTACTCGCGAGGTGCCCATGGCGCAAGCCATGATGACCAAGCGCGCCCGATCGGGCGCCCGCTCTGTGGCGCCCTCCTTTCCTCTTTGGTGCAAAGGGAGCAAGCGAGCGAGAGCATCAAGCAAAGGCATCCGTTTGATTGCAACAAGACCAAGACCAGCCCCAACGGCTGGAAGGAGTCATCGTGGAGCCCAAGCAAGCGTCATCACGAAGCCTTTGGCAAGCGAGGACCAACTTTAGTCGGGATAAGTGTACCGTTGTTCCCTTCAAAATGGCTAATTATTGGCGCCCTTCCCGCTCAATATTTGGGAAGAGGCCCAGGCCTTCGTCTATATAAGTAGAGCTAGCCACCATAGTAGAGAAGGTGGGCATTTGGAATCCAGAGAGAGAGATAGAGACCCGATCCTCAAGCTAGAGCGACGGAACACCACCTAGCAGTTCATCACACCCACCAAGAACAGACCCTCGCGAGGCTGTTCTTCCCTGTACTGTTCTTCATCAGCCCAAGAGGCAATCCACCACACCACAAACTAGAGTAGGGTATTACACCACAACGGTGGCCCGAACTAGTATAAATCTCGTGTCTCTTGTGCTGTTCTTTTTAGTAGTTTAGGTCCCTGCGATTCGGCGAGGTACGAGACGGTGGAGGGTTGGATCTCCGCGTGCACCCCAGAGTTCGAACCTTAAGGGTCTGCCGGAACCCGAAATCCGACAGTGTGATTGGCTGGTTTTTTGGGGGTGCCATGTATTTGGCACAAGCGATCGAGTATGCGGTCCAAGTTGGACGGGCCCTGGGTATTTCTTTTGAATGGCTTCTTCCGCTGACCGGGTTTAGAGCCTCTGAATCCGGCATTGACGGCCGTATCTTCAGTATTATCTACGATAATGCGGCGCTTGTTCTTGTTGCGACGCGACTTGCCATTGTTGTCCTTGGTATCCGGACTATCAGGATGTTTGGCCAAGTTGTTGCTTCGAGCTAGCCAGCTGTCCTATCCCGCACAAAAGCGAGTCATGAGGGTTGTGAGGGCTGCCATAGATTTCGGCTTTTCTGTCCTAGGTGCGGGCAAGCCACTCGTCATCGCGGATGTTATGTTTGAAGGTTGCAAGGGCCTCTGCATCCGGACAGATCAACGATTTGATTTTTCTTTGTTAGGAACCGAGTCCGAATTATCCGGCGATTCTTCGGCTGCTGAATTATGTGGCTAAGGTCATCGGCGTCTAGTGGTCGCACATATGTGCCTGGAAGTTATCAAGGAATGCGGCTTCCGGTCCTCCCAACAACCAATTGATTCTGGCGGCAAGCTATTGAGCCAATGTCGAGCTGGTCCTTTAAGCTTGAGTGGGAGGTATTTGATGGCATGTAGATCATCACCGCGGGCCATATGGATATGGAGGAGATAATCCTCGATCCAGACCGCGAGGATCTGTGGTACCATCGTATGATTCGATGTTTACGGGCTTGAAGCCCTCGGGGATTTGATGATCCATTACTTCATCATGAAGCATAGTGGGTGTCTGGCGCCTCTGTATTGGGCTATATCACGGCGTAGCTCATATGAGCTTTGTCTCGTGTTCGGCCCGGCGGTTTCTTTGTGTCCGCGCGGCGATAATCATCCCGCATTGTTGGCGCACGCGATCCGTAGATCGATCTTGTATGTTTTGCCTTATCCTCAATATATCTCGCAAGTCCGGCGCATTTTCCGTGCCTTGGTACTTTTTGGCGTCGGGGTGTGGCTTGGCGGAGGGCGAGAGGCTTCTGTCGCCGCCGCCACGGGTGGCGATCTGCCATGTCATGCGCTGGTGACTTGGGTGCTTCCTCCTCTAGTCGATGCAGCGGCTTGCGTTTGGGGTAGCTTTTGGAGGCGTTGAGTTCATACTCCTCGGCTGCAAGGACTTGAGTCCATCGTCGGCTAGCAGGTCTTGATCAGCTCTAAGCTGTTGCTGCCTTTTCTTGAGGCTGCTTGCCGTGGCTATAAGCCTGCGTTTTAAACGCTCCTGTTGGCGGGATCCTCGGGCACGACAAATTAAATCGTCGTCGAGGCTTGCCTCATCTTGAGGAGGGCGCATAATTATCGTCCTCAACCTCTCTTTTCTGCGCTTGTCGTGCGGGCTTGCTTCTTCCTCCTCTTGTGCTGAGTCCTGCTTTGGAGGGTTCTCTTCGCCTTGTCCGGTGTTATTATCTCGATGCGGAATCACCGTTTTATTGTGGCGGGATTTAGAGCGGCGCTTGTTGGCGTCGGCGGCGGCTGTTCTTGGAGGGTCATCCTCCGTTGTTCCATCGCCGTTCCCATCTTTTGGGATGTCCACCATATATATGTCATATGGCGAGAGGCCTTCCGGTGCCTGTAGGCGCTGGGTCTTGGTCGTCTCCGGCATCGTCGTCCATACCGTCGATGTCTTGGTCGTAGTCTAGCATGTCGGTTAGATCATCGGCAGTGGCTACAAAGTGGGTGGTGGGTGGGCGTTGAATTTCTTCGTCGTCCGCATCCCAACCTTCTGTCCGTAGTCCGGCGGGCTCTCCGGATAAAGAGAGAGACTTTAGTGAATTCAGGATGTCGCCAAAGGCGAGTCTTGAAAGATGTCATGGCGATGAACTCCATGACGGCGCCCAATCGGATTCGATTAAGGCGGGCGCGAGAGGTTCGGAGTCCGGAGAGGAGTCCGGCACCTGGAGTCGAGGTCTTCGCAAAGACGAGGATGGAGTTGGCTCAATCGCCGTAGAGATTGTAGCCCCAGTGGTGTCAACCACTCGTCTTCGATCGGGAATCCGGCTCCGGAATAAGGGTGGAAGCGGATCTTTGGTGCGGCCTCCGTGGCCTTTGTTCGGCTGCAGAGCTAGATCATGCCCATCGAGACAGTCTGGCGGCGCTGGCTGCGGCTCGAATCCGTCGAAGATCAAGTCTCCGCGGATATCGGCCGTATAGTTTAAACTTCAAATCTGACCTGATGGCGGGGTGTAGCTTCGATCTGCTCCGGATGGCCAGCGAATTAGCCCGCAGTGCAAAGCCACCGAATCGAAGATCTGTCCCGGGAGAAAAGTCTCTCCTGGACGCGTCGTTGTTGATGATCGAAGGAGCCATTGGGCCTATCAGTGACGACACAGAGGAACTCTCAATGAAAGCACCAATGTCGGTGTCAAAACCGGCAGATCTCGGGTAGGGGGTCCCGAACTGTGCGTCTAGGCGGATGGTAACAGGAGACAAGGGACACGATGTTTTACCCAGGTTCGGGCCCTCTCGATGGAGGTAATACCCTACCCTGCTTGATTAATATTGATGATATGGGTAGTACAAGAGTAGATCTACCACGAGATCAAGGAGGCTAAACCCTAGAAGCTAGCCTATGGTATGATTGTTGTTAGTCCTACGGACCAAAACCCTCCGTTTATATAGACACGGATAGGTTAGGGTTACAGAGTCGGTTACAATGGTAGGAGATCTACATATCCGTATCGTAAGCTTGCCTTCCACGCCAAGGAAAGTCCCATCCGGACACGGGACGAAGTCTTCAATCTTGTATCTTCATAGTCTTGGAGTCGGCCGTGGCGATAGTCCGGCTATCCGGACACCCCTAGTCGGGACTCCTCCTGGCGCTTCAACAACGCCGCCTTAAGATCCGCGGGGTGTGCGAGGAGGCCATCATCTCAGCCTTCTTCGACGGTGTGCGTGGCGTCAAGATGAAGGAAGAGCTCGCGATCCATGAAGACTGTGCACATCCTGGAGCTGTTCAACTTGGCGACCAAGTCGCCGAGGGCTGAGGAAGGACGCCTTCCTTCTCGAGCTGCGGCTCCGACCCGAAGAAGAAGCCCAAGGTCAGGGCGTGAAGCGCAAGGGGCTGCCGTTCTTGCAGCAGAGCCGGACACCAAGCGAGGAAGGGATCAGCCTGAGTCATCCAAGGGAAGTCGATACTGAGTGTACCATGACCTCCACACCCACGACACCAACGAATGCCAAGAGCTAAGGGCCGCGAGGGACGTGTGTGCCGGCCGACGCCCCGCACGCAGTGACCGGGGCTATGGCCGAGGAGGAGGAAGAGGTGGAGGACGATAGGAAGACCGTAGCCCTCGCCAAGGGTGGCTTGACCGACCTTGCGAGGACCACTGGCAGGATCAGCCTCGCGAGGGAGGTTGGAGGGACCCGCCTCGCGAGGGAGGCTGGAGGGATCAGCCTCGCGAGGATCACCCACAAGGCAACGCTGGCCTCCCTCCTCTGCCACCGCAGCCAAGGAGAAATGAAGACCATCATCAGGACGAGGGGGCTGGGGGCTTCCAAGAGCCGCGTGCAATCGCTTGCATCCCGGGCGGAGCTCAAGCCCCAGCCTCTCAGCACATCTTCAGGCAGTTCGCCCGCGAAGTGAATGCAGTCCTCCCCGAGCTCGAAGCCACACGCCCCCTCAGGTGGTCAGCGTGCGCCAACACATTTAGCTCAGCGGATTAGCTCAATTGCGCAGCCACAGCCGGAGTCCTCCCGATGCTTTGTTCCCCAATCATCAGCAATGTGTAAGTCACCAGGACCCTCATCGATGGCGGAGCAGGGCTCAATGTCCTGTCCGTCGAGACATTCAACAATCTCCAAGTTCCATACAATCAGCTTCAGCCAACCAAGCCTTTCACCGGAGTCACCGATGGTTCCACAGTTCCGATAGGGCAGGTCCGCCTTCCTGTCACCTTCGGGATGCGCGAGAACTACCGCACCGTGCTCATTGACTTCGACGTCGCGCACATTCGCCTGCTGTACAATGCCATCCTCGGGTACCCAGCTCTGGCCAAATTCATGGGCGTGACTCATCATGGCTACAATGTCCTCAAGATGCCAGGAAGCGGTGGAGTCATGACGGTGCCTTGTGAAGAGAGAGATGCAGTGTGTTCCCTGGAGCGTGCTTTTCAAGCCGCGTCAATTGAAGACCCAGATCGCAGGAGTGGAGGCTTTCAAGGTGGTCCCTAAGAAGAAGAAGACATCCCTGGTCACAACCCTCGGGAGGCAGGCCCCTCAGAGTCCGCGCCCATTCCAGGGGCGCCTCCTTCTGTCGCATAGGAAGGCACGCCCGGTGCCCTCCTCAAGCAAGGCTCGGGGGCTCTCTCCTGGAGGGCCATCGACTTTGCTAAGATCACGAGGGAGGCGCTCGGGCACCACTTGGAGGCGTGTTCCAAAGCACGTTTCCCTCAGGAATGAGCAAGGCAAGGAGGGCCAAGCCCTCAGGAGTTCATCAGCAAGATCATTCAGGAGTTGCAGGAGTCAAGAGTCATGAGTGGCAGCCGCCGCTTACCCGCCGAAGCTCCCCATCCAGGCGAGGATGGTGGGCTACGCGTCTGCATCGACATACCAGGGCTCAACCGAGCCGCCTCCCAGGAGCGCCTCTGGCCCTCACACGTGGGACGCTGCGAAGGTCCACCTCACAGCTATGTTTGCATGCCTTACGGCTTGCCGAACGTGGCTACCGTGCGCCAGCGCCTCACGAGGAGCATCCTGGAGGCTCAAGTGGCCAGGCGTTTCGCAGTCCTGGCGGAGATGGAGATGGTCGCGCGAGCCACAGCGCCTCGGAGCCTCCCGAGGCTCCCAGGCACAGGGGCTCGTGAGATCGGCTTCCACGGCGCCTGACGTCCGCTACTTCAGCATCCTTCATCTCCGGCATCACCGGTGGCGTCCTTGAGTTCCATTTTCAGCTGGGAGCGCCCCCCAGGGCTGCATCATTCCCAGGCCGCGTGGGTCCGTCCCTGCGGCATGTATCCCTTTTGATTCATGTTTCTAGTTTACCTTATCGGGGGCGCCCGTCGGGCTGCATTATCCCCAAGCCGCTCGGGCCAGACCCAGTGGCATGTATCCCTCTCGCATTTACTCAAGTCGTGTGTTTGACTCTTCATGATTATTACTTGATGCTTGTCCACGGCACCCTTCTTCTTTCATGTCGGCCGCTTGCGTTAAAGGGGTACACGAGCATCGCGACTCATAGGCCTCTTGGCTCTCCAGTCCTCATCCTCTGGCCTTGTCCACGGCATCGCGACCTAGCATACCGGCGGCGGTGAGATCGCTCGAGGCCAGGACCGAGGGCGTAAGTGTCGACATCTAACCAAATTTGCAGGAACACATTACAAGTAAAGGCCCAGTGCGGCGCAACCCGCCTTGAGGTAGGGCCCGTGAGTCAGCTGGCTCACGGGTGCCCGGACTCCCTCGCCAAGCCCTACCGTGCAGCCACACATCGAGGCGGGGCTGTACACGCCAGGGGCTCCTCCGGAGATCCACCTCCACGCACCGATGGAGCACCATGCTCCTTGGCTGGCCGGCGACAGCGGCGAGGGCGCTATGCCCGTACACATCTGGCGCTATGCTCCGTCTTGGTGATAAACAAGCGAGGTGGCCCCGGCGCATCAACCTCCGAGCCCAGGCTCAATATCCGGCCTCATCCTGCGCCTCCCCTCGGGAGTGCGTGCGAGGGCTGCGCAGGAGGCTACACAGGTCACGCCAGGCGCCGCCCGCCTGCCAAGCCCTCGGGCCTGGTTCGTCTACGCCTCTCCTGGCCGGAGCCAAAGTGCGAAGGTCGTTTGAGCGTCAAGGGGACTCCTGAGCATCGCGACTCATGAGCCTAACTGGTCACGTAGCCCTCACCCCTTAGTTACGAAAGGCTAGCGGTTGAGGTATCTGTGAGGCAGAGCTCTGCCGACGTAAACGGTAAATTCACCCATACATCTCACCTCCCTACTTGTTGTTAGGTGCGTCAAGGGGACTCTGAGCATCGCGACTCAGAGCCTAACTTGTCACGTAGCCCTCACTCCTTGGTCCCGTCCTGGTTTCGGTCGGGGCTAGCAATGATTGAGTATCTGTGAGGCCGAGCTCTGCCGACATAGAACACAAGAAAGTAGGAAGGAAAAGCATAAATCTCAAGGAATTCAAAAGCAAATATTATAGTCCATAGAGTGCTTTGACAGCGCCAAACACAAGTTTAACGCCTCCACGAGGCAGGATGCATGTTGCAGGAACTAAAAGCAGGACGGGAGCCGCGAAGGGGTCACTCTCTGGCGGTGCCATCGCTGGTGACGGAGCTGTGCTGGGCGACTTCGCCTCGTGGAGCCTCAGGATCGGCAGCGCCTCGCTTTGGCTTGGTGCTGAAAGCCCGGAACTTTGCCAGCAGAGCCTCCGCTCCACCCTTCACGGCCTCAGCAGCGACGGCGGCAAGCTCGCCACTCACAGGCTCTAGCAGGCTGTCAAGGTCAATGTTGGGGTCGCGAAGGTAGACATGGGTGAAGGCAGCGTCGTCTTGGAAAAAGGACCGCGCCTCAGCCTCAGCCGTGGGGCCAAGGCCGAGGGAGACATCTTCAAGGGCGCGGACCAGGAAGGGAAGCAGCATGGCGGGGTCGTCCTCGGCGCTGGTCAGTGGGCTTTCCAGGCCGCTGTCATAAAGTGACTTCAGCAAGGTGCGAGCCTTCGCCTCCAGCTTCGCGAAGGCCACGCGATCCTCGGCCAGGACCCGCGCCTTGTCGTCCAGCTCGATCCTCTTCACCTCCAACGCCTGCTCTAGCGCACCCAAGCGGCCATGGCGTTCATCAAGTTTGGCATCCCGGTCCTTGGCGGCAGCCTCGCGAGCCTTCATGTCTTTCTCCTTCTCCTGGCGGACATGGGCCTCCTTGGCAAGCTGGCGGCGCAGGCCTTGCAGCTCACTCTCCAGCGCCTCGCAACGACCCCGGACATCTGCTACCTCACCTAAGGCGGCATCGCGAGCGGCCTTTGCCTCAACGATGGCCTGCTTCTCCTCGTCTGGCTGTCGCGGCTGAGCAGCGCCGCCGGACAGCTTGTCGAGCGGACTCGGCAGAGGCCAGCTCGGCGCCCGGCCTGGCGGGTGGCGCCGGAAGATCTTTCCACAGCCGGTCCAGCTCGGCAGCAGCCGATCAGGGCAGTAGAAGGAGTCGGAGATGGCAGTTGGTGGAGTAGGAGGAGAAGGCGGCAACATAATCACAACACCATGAGTTGGGACCTTGGCGCCACGGCAGCTGGCGGTGGCGTCGAGCAAGACACCTCGGGAGCCGCTTGGGCCATGGGGCTGAGCTCGCCCAGCTAGCCCGCCCGAGCCTCGCGAGGATGACCGGGCAGGAGAAGCCCGCGTCTTGCCACCCCCTTCTCCCGCGGATGGAGGTGCTACCCCGGACGAGACCTCAGGAGCCCCCTTCAGCTTTTTCGTCGCAGGCGCCGGCCTAGCCAAGGAATATGGACGTCAAGCCTCAACAACAAAGCAAGAAGCAAAACGAGAATCAAGCACTTACTGGTCATCGCTCGTGGACTCAAGCAACCTCCGGCCGAACTTAAAGCCCGAGAGCCGGCTGCTGGGATCAACCTCAAGAGGCTCGGGAGCAGGAGGCGCATCTGCTGATCGTCTCGGAGCCGGAGCAGACCCGCGGGGAACCAGCCCCTTCATGTCCTTCTTCGGGATCAGGGGCGAGCTCTCGCCACCTCGCTCGTCGCCATCCTCGTCGTCATCCAGCATGAGGCGGAGAGCGCGGGACCTGCAACGGGGGAGGGGCGCTCTCGACTCCACGTCGGTCGCCTCGGAATCGGGCTCCTCTTCCCGCTCCTCTCCTTTCTCCTCTTCGCTGGAGGATACGTTCACCGTCGCCAGGGCCGCCAGGTCCTCGGGAACCTCCGCGGGCACAGGTCCGTCCCCGTCGAAAGTGGGCATGGAGTTCACCGCCTGCTCCCAATCATCTCAAAGGAACAGGGCACGGGGCACCCTCGGCCTCGCCACATCTCCCCGACCAAGGATTGGAGGCAGCGGCCGAGATCTTCCGTCGGCCAAGACTACAGAGGCTCGGCGAAGCCTCCACAGTGAGGCGAGTATTGCCAAGCGAGGCTACCCGATGCTCGAGGAACTCCCTCGGGCGGCGCCCGGTCAGCCGCCCGTCGCCATGTTGCCCGGCCACAGTCCGCTATATGCGCCCGGACACACCGCGGTGGTCGTTACTCTGGCGGGATCTAGGCTGGCCCCAGATCAATACTAGTCTTTCTGCGCACTTTGTCCTCACTAAATGCGCACCGGGAACAACTTCGGTCGGTCACCCATCGACACTACTCCAAGCTGAGCACGCTTAACTTTGGAGTTACGTCGAATGGGTTCCGGAAGAAGAATTCCTTATTGACATGAGTAGTCTATCATCCCTAATAAGCCGGGCTATCACATACACCCCCCCTCGGAGGAACCGGCGTCCTCGTCGAACCACGAAACGTTCCCTCTTGGCACAAACTACGTGCTTCCAGTCCGGTACATGTGCCATGTCGGGTGCCACTGACGGGTCACAAGCGTCATGAACAACATGACCACGCTTTTGTCGGCAACCATCAGTGTAACGCGGTCGGCTCGATACCAACTTAGCGCCGGACAACGACTTAGAGGCATAACCGCATTGAAAGCAATGTCATAAGTGAGGTAATCTTCACACAACCCATGTAATACATAAGGAAAAAGATACATAGTTGGCTTCGATTGCCACTTCACACAATACATAAATAAACATCCATCATTGAGTACACTCAAGGTCCGACTCTGAGAACCAAAATAAAGAAGATACCCCAAATGCTACATAGATCCCGATCGTCCCAAGCTGAGCTCCACTCTGATCATCGGGAAAAGACACATAATAACGACCACGTTCCTCGTCGAACTCCCATGTGAGCTCGGTTAAATCACTGCTTGGCATAAATCGGCACTGCAACTGTTTTGGTAGAATCTGTGAGTCACGGGATTCAGCAATCTCACACCGAGATCAAGACTATTTAAGCTTATAGGAAGGACGAGTAGTAAGGTGGAGCTGCAGCAAGCGACTAGCATATATGGTGGCTACCTTCGCAAAAGAGGCGAGAGAGAAGCAAAGCACGGACGTGAAGCTAGTAGCAATCAAGTGATCTGAACTACTTCGTCGGACATAACTCCAACACCGTGTTCACTTCCGGACTCCGCCGAAGAGACCATCACAGTTACACCTTGATTGATGTGTATTTTATTTGAGGTCAACCGGGTTTCTACAACGGACATTAACAAATTCCCATCTGCCTCATAACAGCGGGCACGGCTTTGAAAGATATTACCTGCGGTGTCCCAACAGCCCATTATAAGCTCTCACGGTCAGCGAAGGATGTTCCTTCTACGGAAGACCCGATCAATCTCGGAATCCGGACTACAAGACATTTCGCCAGACAATAAAACAAGACCAGCAAAGCCGCCCGATTGTGCCGACAAATCCCGATAGGAGCTGCACATATCTCGTTCTCGGGCACATCCGGATGAACACTCGTGAGGGCAACGAAGATGCCCCAAGTTGCCTCGGTGGCACCGCAAGTGGCTCTAGTTTGGACCAACACTCGGAGGAGCATTGGCGGGGTTAAATAAAGATGACCCTCGGGCTCGATGGCTCGGGGAAAAAGGCTTAGGTGGCAAATGGTAAAACCAAAGTTGGGCCTTCTGGGCGAGTCTTATTCAAAGCGAACTGTCAAGGGGTCCCATAAATCACCCAACCGTGTAAGGAGCATAAAATCAAGGAACATAACACCGGTATGGCGGAAACTAGGGTGGCAAGAGTGGAACAAAACACCGGGCATAAGGCAGAGCCTTCCACCCTTTACCAAGTATATAGATGCATTAATTATGGCAGATATATATATTGTGATATCCCCAACAAGTAAACATGTTCCAATAAGGAACAACATCTCCATGTTCAACAAGGAACAAACTTCATCTTCACTGCAACTAGCAGCGCTATAAGAGGGAGCTGAGCAAAGCGGTAACATAGCCAATCAGCGGTTTGCTAGGAAAAGGATGGTTAGGGCTGACATGGAAATATGGGTGGCATGATATAGCAAGTGGTAGGCATCATAGCATAGACATAGCAAAAAAGCGAGCAACTAGCATAGCAAAGATAGAAGTGATTTGAGGGTATGGTCATCTTGCGCAATGTTCTTAGAGTTTTCGAAAGCTTGATCCTCGAAAGCATTCTCAACAGGTTCCTCGTTCACGTACTCGTCTCCCAGCTCTACCCAAAGCAACAACACAAACAAAGGAACCACAATAAATCACGGTGCAATGCACAAGCAACATGATGCAAAACATGACATGATATGCGAGATGTGATATGCAATGCTTATGTGCGCTCCGGAAGGTAAATGATGAACCAGGCATCAACTTGGCAAACCAAGTATGCCACTGGAAAGATGAGATGATTTCGGTTGAAAACGATATAAAGATCACCGGAATCGGATGCACGGTTTACAAATGACAAGCAAAACAAGAATGGCACAAATCTGCCATTAACAGCAAGATGCCACTTAGCAAGCAACAAGAAATTAAGCTACTGCACCCAAACGTACCAACAAAGTATATGGCAGTGATCTACACCAAATTCTTGACAAAAGATGAGCACTGAGCTACGGCTAGTTCACATCATAACAGGTTCAAACAAGCATGGCAAAAGTGCACAAAATATCGAATTTGGACATGGCAAAAACAGCATCAGGTTGCAATGTTGAGCAAGAAAACTACATGCTACAGGAACTTAAAATAGCAAAACATGGAATGGCATGAATATACTCAAAGCATAGAACAAAAGTCCCTTACTGACCATAAGCCAAAAAGGATCAGAAAATATAGTAACACCCATGTCAATATCGAAAGTTTCGTTAACAGATTCAGCAACATGGCATGTCCAAAACTGATAACAAGTAGGCATGTTTACAAGCTCAATGCACTCACTACAGAGCCTTAAATGATAAACTAAGCATACATACATCAAGAAGACATGGCATAGAAGGCATACATGGAAAGAACAATAACATAGCATACATGGATCAACCACAACAACCTTGGCAAAATTGAATAACATGTAAACAATCTGCCAGGAAACATTTGATAGCAAAAGTAGAGCTCGATTGACTCAAGCTATGGCACTCCATAATTGCAAACAAGGGCATGGATGGATAGAGAAAGACATGTTTAACAAAACATCCTTACTGAAGTATCTCAAAATATGCATGGATCTCTCGGTAGCATCAAGTTAACATGGCATCAAAATATCAGCTAAACAGGGCTGAAAACAGCAACATCAGGACACCTACTTTGCATGCTTGTGTTAGTCACCACATAGATCACAAAAATACATGGCATACACCCCTGGAAAGATGGCATGGCATATTACAAAACACATGTAGGACTCAACTTCATAGGGTGCACACATCAATCATAGCAAAAATAACAAAAGTGCAAGTTACATTAGAAAGCAGAAACTAAGATGGCGGTGGCGGCGGAGGAGGCAGGCGAGGCGGGCGGCAGGAGGGAGGCAGTGGTGGCGGGCGGAGTTGGCGGCAGCGACGAGGCGTGAGGCCGAGGTCGGCGGCGGCCGCCGTGGCGAGCGGCGATGGGCGGCCGGTGGCGGCGGAGATCGGCTGCTGAGGCGGAGGCGGCTTGTGGCGGCGTGTGTGTGTGAGCAGGCGGAGCCCGCCTGGGCCAGCCGGCAGTGTGAGGCAGTGGTGTGGGACAGGTGGTGACCTCTGAGTGGTGTGGACAGGTGGCCGTCCGTGGCCGGACACGTCGATTAACCTGAGGAGGGATTCGTCTAGGGTCTCGGGGAAGAAGACCCGGTTTGGATGGGGAGATGTTTAAATAGGCATAGAGGGGCTAGGAGAGTCAAAGAGGTGTAGTTTTCGCCCACGATCGTGATCGAGCAGACGGAGAAGCAGGAAGTGACTTAGATGGGTTATTGGGCTGTTTTGAAGGGTGTTGGGCTGCAACTTAAAAGAGGCCTTTGCGAGTGCGGTTAACGTTGGAGTACCAAGCGAGCTCCAAATGACCGAAACTTGACCGGTGGTCTCGGTTGGTATACCAAGGCCACTAGACAAACCTCGTTCCATTCGAGAAGGTTTAGTACCCGCTTTACGAAAAAAGCGTAAAAAGGGCGCGGGGAGATAGGAGTGTCGGATTGCAAAAGCGGACAGCGGGAAAAATGCTCGGAATCACGAAGCGAACACGTATGCAAATCGATGCACATGAAGACATGATGAAAATGCATGACATGGACAAAATGCAAAAATGAAGAAAAAACCCAACCACGGAGGAATATCATATCACAATGCGAAAATGGCAAGAGTTGGAGTTACAAATATGGAAAGTTACTTCGGGGTGTTACATCGCGTCCATCCTCTCCGGCCTTTGGCTTGGCGAGGATCAGCGAGCTCAGCGAGACCAACGTCAACAGACTTAGGCTGCCTCGGGGCGCGAAACCCGTGGTAAAAATAATGGCGCAGCAAGGCCTTTGAGGGCTGCACCCGACATGAGCCTCGCGATAGTAAGCGAACCGCCGGAGAAGAACATAGTAGGGGTGGAGGTGAAGAGCTTGCAGGTTGTAATGGCGGAGGACAGAAAAGAAGAACTTCGGAAAAGGAGGCACCGGACCGGCGGCAATGGCGCTCACGAAGCGGGTAGAAGGTGCTTCCTTGGTCCTCGGGAGGCGGAGCCAACCTTGAACACAACCGCCCGTCGTTGCCTTGCGCCGCCATCATCTGGGCGTCGAGCAAGATTCTTCTCCGACCGTGTGGAGGATCCAGCGAGGAAAGTACCTTGCTCGGCGAGTGCAGCGGCGCCATGCCTTGCTAGGTAGCAGGGTCGGAGATAGATCTGAGGGATTTCGGGCGGGAAGGATAGGAGGCGAGAAAGGGATCAGGCAATGGTGGAGAAGGCAAAGAAGGTAAAGCCTAGGCGGGTACAGCTCTCTTGTCAATTCGATGCGATTCGAGGCATTGTGGGGAAGCGGGGCGCCCATGTCAATCGGCGCCACCTTGGCGCCCAAGGCCGAGCTGTTGAAGCCCATGGCGCTTTGCACTTGCCCTTAAGCTTCTCTGCTAAGCCAAGTCTAAGCGCGCCTTGTGCCGGGGCTCTGTCGGCGATGCAGGAGCAGGGAACCCAGACTTGCTGCCTGCGGCTGTGGCGTGGCTCAAGGAGTGGCCAGTCGGCCCATCTTCATCAACACAAGCTCAAGACCCTCGCGAGGCCAAGCCTCATGGAGGCGGACGACGAGCTTCCTCAGCACGGCCTCGTCGGGCTGGCTCGCGATGAGGCGGAGAGATCAAGGCAGGGTACCTCACGAGGTGCCCATGGCATAAGCCATGACGACCGAGGCGCCCGGTGAGCGCCCGACCCATGATGTCCTCATTTCCCCTTTGGTGCAAAGGAGGCAAGCGCCGGCCAAGGCATCAAGCAATGGCAACCATTTCGGTGCAACAAGACCAGCTGAACGGCAGGAAGGAGATCATCGTGGAGCCCAAGCCGGCGTCACCGTCAGAGTCTTTGGCAGGCGAGGACCGACTTTAGTCAGGATAAGTGTACTAGATGTTCCCCTTCAAAATGGCCAATTATTGGCGCCCTTCCCGCTCAATATTTGGGAAGAGGCCCAGAGCCTCCCTCTATAAATAGAGCTAGCCACCGGAGAGTAGAGGGACATCTGGAGGAAATCGAGAGGAAGATCGGCATCCAGAGAGAGAGAGAAAGAGAGGCGACTGAACTCCCCTAGCAGTTGATCGTACCAGCCAAGAACAGACCCTCGCGGGGCTGTTCTCCCTTTGTACTGTTCATCATGAGCCCTAGAGGCAATCCACCACACCACACACTGGAGTAGGCTATTACACCACAATGGTGGCCCGAACCAGTATAAACCTCGTGTTCCTTGTGTTGTTCTTTGTGTAGTTTAGATCCTTGTGAGGCGATGGAGGTGTGATCTCCGCGTGCACCCCAGAGTTCGAACCTAGAGGGTCTGCCGGAACCCGAAATCCGACACATACGTCAAGTTCTCAAATCCTTAAAGACTCAATCCGATAAGATAACTTCAAAGGGAAAACTCAATCCATTACAAGAGAGTAGAGGGGGAGTAACATCATAAGATCCAACTATAATAGCAAAGCTCACGATACATCAAGATCGTGCCAAATCAAGAACACGAGAGAGAGAGCTTAAACACATAGCTCTTGGTACATCTTGTAACATCCCAAATTTTCAATTTGGAATGTTATACATTGAATCATCATTGCATATCATATTTTATTGCATTTTGGTTTGATCCTAGAAATTCTCATAACTCAAGGACCCATGGAGAGATTTGGGGATTTCATTATTTTCATATTCGAGTTTTCTCGAATTTTGAGAAGAAGGATCGTTTGATTTTATTATTTTCTCTTTGAATATTTATTTTATAAAAATAAAAGAGAGGATAAAATGACTTCCTCAAAATAAAGAAATATCGGAGATTTAATGTTAAAATCAAATAAAATTTTATTAGGAGTTTTATAAGCTATTTTATTTGAATTAGGAAAATATGTATTCACCTTGTCCGGCCTATTTTACAGGACCGGGAATATTTATTCGGGATTTCTGAGTCCGTTTAGCACTTCTTTTCTTTCTATTTCTCCATGTCGGAATTATTAAAAAAAAACCTACTCGGGCCGTGCAGAGAGGACTCCTTGGGGCTTTATGAGCCGCCGCCCCAAGGCCCAGCCGCCGCCAGGCCACCCGCGCCCGCACCCTAAACCTAACCCTAGCCGCCGCCGCCGCCGCCGCTGAAGCCCTCCACCGCCCCGCCTCGCCGGACCGCCACCGGAGGTAGCCGCCGCCGCCACCGTTCGTCTCCATTTTTTCCGGTTAACCGTTTGGTTTTTTTAGAAAATCTAGATTTGTTTTTTTAGATTAGATCGTTCGGGTTTTTTTCGCTTTAGTTATTTAGTGAACGCCCGTTCATATGTTTGTTTTAACGAACGGTTTTCACCATTTAGCATGACAGCAATGACGTTAGATTCGTTAGCACATTCGTCGGTTTTCTATTTCTCAGATTTTCCGCGATTATTTTCGATCGCGATTTAGGTTCCGATTTTCGTTTTAGTTTATCTTTTCACTCGTTTATCGGAATCAGGCGATTCAAGCACCTAGAGTTTCGTCTCGAAGCCCTCTCTCTGTTTAACCAACTTGAACAAGATTTTGCTACTGTAGAATTTGACTTAGTCCAGATTAGTAAACGAATCTTGTTTCTTTCGCCGTTTGAGTTTTGTTGCTTAGTTTGATTTGATTCTTTTTGCAAACCGGAGTTCTTAAGTTGAACTTTCTGGTTAGATCTCTTATTTGAGTTTTACCCGTGCCCTTGCTTGATTGCTTATTCTATGCTTGTTTGTTTGCGATAGAGTACCCGGAGTGCGAAGCGTGCTACTACGAGTCTCTTGGTTTCACGGATCATCAGCAAGGCAAGTAACACTTTGATCATACCTCTTTACTACCCAGTTTTATTGCATTGGATCAATCCTCAAACAATTGCATGGTTAGGATCTGATTCAAATCGTGGGTTGGGAAGTAGTTGAGGTAGTACCTATTCACCTGTTTATTATCAAACCTTTGGGAGTTACTTCCACGTCGCTTATACTGCTATGCTACGCTCGTAGACATGGATTGGGTTTGAGTGTATTCACGACATTTGTGAGTATTGTTAATTAAGGGTTAACTTAAGGTGGCAACTTTAATACACATTTGGGTGGATTGAGGCACCTGGGGAATCCAGTGATTGCATGTATTTTTTTGGAAATCCCGGGGTACCGTGTGATTCTCCTATGGACTGCCACCCAGGATCAAAGGGATCATGAGATTATTCATGCTAGAAACTTCAATGTGTAGCCACAAGCCATTATGGGCTCTGGCATAGTTGATTAAGTCGTGTGAACTCTTACAGTGGTAGACTAGCAGATGTAAGGGATGTAGGTGGTACTGTCTACCCATCATAAGTTGCTAGCAACCACGAAGAGCGTGTCTCGGTCATCTGTTTCTCAAACACCATGTAGTGCGAGAAATCCAACGGAGGAGATCGGGTCTTGTGGGGAAAAGTGTGCAAACCTCTGCAGAGTGTACAAACTAATCATGGTTAGCCGTGTCCCCGGTTATGGACATCTTGAGTATCTGGTTCTTGGATTATCATGTGGATCTCATCACTCTTAATTATAAAATTTGATTGGGTTATTAATTACCTTTTAATTGGGATCGAGATGGGGTTTACCATTCTCAATGTTTAACAAACACCATGATAGTTAAATAAAATTTTATCCCTTTGTTGTAGGAAAAAATGGCTTTTCGCAAAACATATTAACCATACAGCCTCCACCAGCCATATATGCATGTAGTGATAGCATTATTCTGTTTATTACTCTTTTGTGTTACTTTGCCAGCATATTCCATGTGCTGACCCGTTTTCGGGCTGCAACATATCATGTTGCAGACTTTTCGAATAATGAGTAAGGAGCCTTAGGTCGTGGTCTTTCACTCGATGATGCCGTTGGAGTTGATGGACTCACTTTATCTTCCAAGCCTTCATTGTTATCGTATTAGATGGCCTTAAACCATATTTATTGTAATAAGTTCTCTTTTGAGACATTCGATGTAATAAGTGTGTGATTGCTACTCTGTTATAAATCCTTCAAGTATTGTGCGTGTTAGCATTACCGATCCGAGGATGACAACGATGCCGGAGATCGGATTGTTTGAGGTGCAGTGGCTACAAGATAGTATCGAGCAAATCTTGTTGTAGGACACAACCACTGAGCTAAAGCCCTACATCACTACTCTCTTCTCATTTCTGACTCCTCTCCATTTTCTACTCTTTAGGATGGCGGATGCAAGGATCAAGTTCACGCAACCGGATGAAGATGCCCCTTTCGGACGCAACTTGAAGGAAGTTACTAGGTACCTGAACATTGGAATACCAAGCTTCACAGGGACTTACAATGCCACTTTACCAGAAGAGGAGCGCTGGATGATCCAAGTTCAAGTTCCAGGAAGGACATTCACACCAGTCACTGAGCCCATAGAGTTCTCCTTTGATGCACCAACCTGGAGTCTAGGAAAGAGTATGGCAGCCCACATCACCATGGGATGCATTGGAGAAGTTTGCCACAAGGATCTCAAGGATACTATCTACTAGATTTGTTGGCGCCGAGATGAGCAATGGGAGATGATTAGCACCAGGAAGTATAGATTGATTGCAACTTTCATCCAGGAGTTGAACCAGCACATTCGACGCCAGGAGAACCAGATGTGCGCAGGCATGATAGATTTAAAGAAGGCAATGACAAGGATCACGGAGCTTGAGGAAGAACTCATTCTACTCTGTTTTCTCATCTTTTCTAAACCCAGCAGATGCCTCTGAGACACGATAATGGATTTGCTTTCCCACGCGATAATGGGTTTGCTTTCCCACCGGAGCAACAACAACAACAACAACAACAACAACAACAACAACAACAACAACAACAACAACAACAACAACAACAACAACAACAACAACAACAACAACAACAACAACAACAACAACAACAACAACAACAACAACAACAACAACAACAACAACAACAACAACAACAACAACAACAACAACAACAACAACAACAACAACAACAACAACAACAACAACAACAACAACAACAGCAGCAGCAGCAGCAGCAGCAGCAACAACAACAACAACAACAACAACAACAACAAGAACAAC
Organism: Aegilops longissima; assembly: GCA_021605205.1. Lineage (NCBI taxonomy): Eukaryota > Viridiplantae > Streptophyta > Magnoliopsida > Poales > Poaceae > Aegilops > Aegilops longissima. Next base: position 48,885 of record JAHIAM010007075.1, read on the forward strand.
AACAACAGCAATCCACCACCACCACCAGTTGATCACTTAGCCCGTTTTCTTAGGCTGAATCCGCGGTGTTCTCCGGTAGCACCGAGCGATTATTGCAGATGATTGGCTCCATAAGATTGAAAGGGAGTTGACTACTGCGGGATGCACGGATCTCGGAGAGAGTGCGTTTGCCGCACATCAGCTAGATGGACCCGACATCATGGTGTGGGAGAATTTCTGATCACTTACCCCATTGAGGCTGTGACATGGGACAAGTTCAGCGGGCTTTCCGTCAGCCCATGTATCGGCGGGAGGTATGGCCATGAAGAAGCGTGAGTTTCGTAACTTACGCCAAGGAGGGCGCACTGTTGGCCAATATGTGGATGACTTCAGTAAGCTAGCACGTTATGCCCCAGATGACGTTGCTACAGATGCAGCTAAGGAGAAGTTTCTGGAAGGACTGAATGATGAGCTGAGCATGCAGTTGATGGTGGCAAATTTCAATAACTACAAGGAGTTGGTGGATAGAGCCCTCATGCTTGAAGGGAAGCAGCAGCAGATTGACAGCCGCAAGAGGAAGTATGGACTAGGGAAGTATAATTCTGGAGCTCAGCAGAGACCCCGGTTCACCCCGAACTCGGGAGGACCTATTCATAACCATGGAGGCCACACTCACAATGGAGGAAGTTCGCACAACCATAGTGGCCCCAAGAATGGGAATGGTAATAGGGGAAGCAGCGGACAGAACCGTTCCAACCCGACAACACCCGCCAAGAAAGATCTAAGCCACGTTACATGCTACAAGTGCCAGAAGGCCGTACATTACGCCAATGAGTGTCCTGAAGCTAAGAATGGAAACAGCAATGGAAGCTCTGGGAAGAAGCCCAACCCTTTCACCAGGGGACAAGTGAACCACGTTAACGTGGAGGAGGTTGAAGCCCAGCCAGATGTAGTAATAGGTAAGTTTTTGGTTAAGTCATTCACTGCAGTCGTACTTTTTGATACTGGTGCATCGCATTCATACATATCAAGAGGACTCGTGGATTAGTTTAAACTGCCAACCCAAGCCCTTAGGTCACCCATGTTAGTAACCTCACCAGGAGCTGAGTATATGGCTAGCCTATGGTGTGATCGGTTACCATTAAGGATTGGTAACTACCTGTTCCCCTCAAACCTAATAGTATTGGAGTCACAAGGATTGGATGTGATATTAGGCATGGATTGGTTATCGAAGTATGGAGGAACATTGGTGTGCGGTATGTCGATCTTACTCACCACCCAGAATGAAGAAGGATCAAGTATGTATCCGGCATGTGCGAATAGGACACAAGTAAATTCCTTAGCAGGAGTTATGCGGGAGGAAGTACCGGTGGTGAAGGATTTTCGGATGTATTTCGGAAGAGTTGCGGGCATGCCACGGATAGAGATATTGAGTTTTGATTGAGCTTTAGCGAACACGGTGCCAATATCTAAGAGACCGTCTGAGAATGCCATAAAAGGATTTGGAGGAAATTAAGAAGCAAATTAAGGAGTTCTTGGATAAAGGTTATATTCACCCAAGTTCGTCACCTTGGGGATCCCCAGTACTTCTAGTGGAGAAGAAGGATGGATCGTTAAGGATGGTTGTTGATTATCGAGGATTGAATGAAGTGACGATCAAGAAAAAGTACCCACTTCCGATGATCAATGATTTGTTTGACCAGCTGCAAGGAGCTAAGGTGTTTTCCAAGATCAATCTGCAATCAGGGTATCACCAGCTAAAGATTCGAGATTAGTATATACCTAAGACAGCATTTACATGAGGTACGGGTTATATGAGTATACCATTATGTCATTTGGTTTGACTAATGCACCTGCCTATTTCATGAACATGATGAACAAGGTGTTTATGGAGTTTTTGGATAAGTTTGTCGTGGTGTTCATTGATGATATTCTGGTCTACTCGAAGAATGAAGAAGAACATAAAGAGCATTTGCGTTTAGTACTTGGGAAACTCAGAGAACATCAGTTATGCGCCAAGTTCAACAAGTGTGAGTTTTGGCTGAAGGAAGTTGGTTTCCTTGGAAATGTTATATCCGGAGAAGGAATAGCGGTAGACCCCACCAAAGTTGTCACTGTGACAAATTGGGAGTCACCCACGTCAGTTGGAGAGATCCGGAGTTTTCTTGGACTCGCAGGATACTACCAAAGTTTCATTGAAAATTTCTCAAAGATTGCGAAGCCCATGACGGAATTGTTGAATAAGGACACTAAGTTTAAATGGTGAGGAATGTGAGGCCAGTTTTCAGGAGTTTAAGAGGCGGCTTGGTTACATCACGGTGTTGATTCTCGCGGATCAGCGCAAGGATTCGAAGTGTATTGCGGCGCTTCTCGTCGAGGACTTGGAGCCGTACTTATGCGGGGAGGAAGAGTTGTTTCATATGCCTCACGACAACTTAAACCCCATGAGTTAAATTATACTACGCATGATTTGGAGTTAACAACCGTGGCGCATGCGTTGAAGACATGGAGACATTTTCTCGCCGGAAACCATTGTGAGGTATACATGGATCACAAGAGTTTGAAGTATATCTTCACGCGAGAAGGAGTTGAATCTCACGAGAGGAGATGGTTAGAACTCATTAAGGATTATGATATGAGATTGCATTATCATCGCGGAAGGCTAACGTTGTAGCCGATGCATTGAGCATAAAAGTTATGTCAATACACTCATGACGGAGAATTACCCAAGGAGCAAAGGAAAAGAGGAAGGATATTGCAAAGGAAAAGCTAAAGGATTTCGTGAGGATGAGCATGAAACCTTATGGTTTCAGGACCGCGCATATGTGCCAAATGATCAGGAGATCAGGAAGTTGATTTTGCAAGAGGCCCATGATTCGCCATATTCGATTCACCCAGGAAATACCAAGATGTATCTGGATTTGAAGGATAATTTCTGGTGGACCGGAATGAAGAAGGATATTGCGGAGTATGTAGCAGTTTGTGATGTATGTCAGAGAGTGAAGCTAGAGCATCAAAAGCCAGCAGGATTGCTACAACCATTGCCGATACCCGAATGGAAGTGGGATAAGCTAGGCATGGATTTTATTACGGGATTACCCAGGACTCGTTCAGGCTATGAATTGATATGGGTTGCAGTCGATCGTTTGACGAAAGCAACTCATTTCATCCCAGTGAAGACCACTTACACCAGCGCTAAGTTGGCAAAGATATACATGACCAGGATCGTATATCTGCATGGAGTTCTGAGGACCATTGTGTCAGATAGAGGAACCCAGTTTACCACAAAGTTTTGGAATCAGTTGCATGAAAATTTGAGAACCAGGTGTCGGTGTCAAAACCGGTGGATATCGGGTAGGGGGTCCCGAACTGTGCATCTAGGCGGATGGTAACAGGAGACAAGGGACACAATGTTTTTACCCAGGTTCGGGCCCTCTCGATGGAGGTAATACCTAATCCTGCTCTATTAATATTGATGATATGGGTAGTACAGAGTAGATCTACCACGAGATCGAGAGGCTAAACCCTAGAAGCTAGCCTATGCTATGATTGTTGTTAGATCCTCTCGGACTAAAGCCCTTCGGTTTATATAGACACCGAATAGGGTTAGGGTTACAGAGTCGGTTACAATGGTAGGAAATCTACATATCCGTATCGCCAAGCTTGCCTTCCACGCCAAGGAAAGTCCTATCCGGACAAGGGACGAAGTCTTCAATCTTGTATCTTCATAGTTTAGGAGTCCGGCCAAAGATGATAGTTCGGCTATCCGAACACCCCCTAGTCCAGGACTCCCTCAGTAGCCCCTGAACCAGGCTTCAATGGCGGCGAGTCCGCACGCATATTGTCTTGACATTGCAAAGCGGGTTCCTCCTCGAATACTTCATAGAAGGTTTTGAACACAAGGATAGTGTCGGATCTACAAAACAAGTTCCACATACCACCGTAGAGATAATAATTTTTGCACAGATCTGCTGGCGTATTCGGCGTGACATCACACCATGGCCAGGCCTTTATTGAATTGTTTTTCTTGTCCCACCTCAGCGCGTTTAGCGGGCGGTTTCCTTAGCACGTCTTATCAAAGCGTGGATCGTGCCCCTTATTCGGATTCTCATCAATACGGACATGGGTAACCCAACCATGCCCGTTAGCGCGCCTCCTCTATCGGCGAGTCCCAATCGACCACGGGAGGCTCTTGGTATTCCACCTCTTTATAATGAGACCAAGTCCCTCTTCTTTTTCCACCCTCCATCGAATTAGCCTCGCGCCGAGTTCTAACACCAGCTTCAGATTTAGGCGCCGGACCTTCGGCGATGTCGGCTCCGACCAGCTCGGCCGATGGATGTCTTCTTCCGTCCAGAAGAAGATGTGCTAAAGCTGCGAGCGCCGGTATCTAACGGCGAGATTTCGCATAGGCTGGCTGTTCGAGGCAGGTCATTCCCACTCCGAGCCGGCGAGGCGTGGTGTTCGTGTCTCACTTCCTTGAGGTTTAGGCTTCCGGCGGATCCCTTTGTGCGGGGGCTCATGTTTTATTATGGGCTGGATTTCCATGACTTGAATCCGAGTCCATCCTCCATATCTCGTCATTCATTGTCGTATGTGAAGCCTTCCTCCATATTACCCCTCACTTTGGATTGTGGCTCAAGACCTTCAAGGTGGAGCGAAGATGATCGAGGGCAACAAGCGAGTCTTGGAGGGCGGTCATAAGCAAGTGTCTGATGCTCCGTGGCCGAGGCTCTTTTCAAGAGGAGCTTGGTTTGTGCAGCAGGAGTGGTTTTATATCACGCGCTCGGGGCACCAAATGGGTGGCGCCACCGCCTTCCGCTTAGGTCCACCACAGCGGTTGGCATCATGGGTCAACGGGGGCTCGGCGGGGGCCGTCCAAGGCGTTCCTCATTGCAGGGCCGTGTCGAGACCTCCAAGAAAGAGATCAATCTGGTCGTGGCGGCGCAGGTTATGCTGATTTGGCGTATACGCCTGCAAGCGTCGCCCCCTCCGTGCATGGGAGTTTAATCCGGAGGGACCACGAGCTCTCCAACATTTTATGGGCACGGCGCCCAAGGAGATGTACAAACTGTTCTTGAGATCACAAGAAAGTGTCGGACTTGACCGAGGACACAGTTCTAAGCTGCAATCACCCGGATACTCAAGTAAGTAACCTGTAACGGACAGGCTATTCATTCATTTATCATATATATGCCCTTTAAGGGAGCCGTTTCTTGAGCAGGAGTGGATAGCCAAGGCAAAGTTGATAAGGTGTCCGGCTCCCTCCGGAGACCACGCGGATCCCATCTTGACCAAGATGTTGAAGGCGCGCCTTTTAAAGAAAGCGAAGGGGGGCGAGGAAGCAAGCGCCTCCATGAAGGAGGCTTTCAAGGAAGAGGGATCGGGATCCTCCTTCAAGGAGAAGAGGACCGCTTCGAAGACCGGAAGCCAAGGCCTCAAAGCGGGAAAGAAGTCTTCGTCGAGAAAGTCCGGCGCCGGGAAGTGCCCCAGCCGCACTATTTCCCCAAGGGATCATCCCTCCAATGAGCCGTAAGTAAAAGGAGGGTCTGTAAATAAAGAACATCCTGTATTTATTTCGAAGATAACGAAATTGTACCTTGTAGTTCGGATCTCAGCCCTTCTCGTGTGAGCTCGTCTTGAGGATCTTCGTCCGGAGATGATAGAGGCGAACGCCTCCACCTATCGCGCCTTCGTGCGGTAGGCGACCCTGAAGTGTCGTCACGGAGAGTTTCCCGAGTCGGCGGGGCGGACGGTCCGCGCCAAGCGGCATGCGGTCGGAGGGCTGAAGGACCTGCTCGGGCGGCGTATATCTCAGAAGATCACCATGCGCTAATAGCTACGGTAATTGAAAGAATTGCATCCGCGAGGCGGATTACATGAAACCGCCGAAGTTCTTGTGGGGTTTGAGTCTGAAAAAATGATGTACCTTCGGCAGTTATGCATATAGAATCGCCTGTATAGATAGTAGCCCACGAGACTCGGTATCTTTGTCTGGCCGACAGCATGCGAGATCATAATCTCGATACTAACATGTCGCCGTTCCTATGTAGGTGGCGGGCGTCCGATGGCTAGCGGATGATGAATTGCCGAACTAAAGCGGCAACAGCGAAGCGGATCACGGACATCGCGCTGGTCAATAAGCGGTTTAATGAGTCACAAGGTATCGACTTCTCCGCGGACACTGGTAAGGAGCTTGGCGCCCATGCCTTACTACTTGTATGCTTTGATGCAGGCGGTGCGCTGTTGTGGAGAGGCTGCGGCGGAACTTGCCCGAGCTAAAAAGCAAGCCGAAAAATGTCGGCGCTTTAAAAGCGGCGAAAGAAAGCGAGCGGGCTGCTCACTATCGAAGCAAAGAGAAATGGCGGTTTGGCCTGAAACTGAAGGATACTACCGACCGATCGAGGTTCTTGACAAAAGAATGTCAAGCGGAACAAGAGCGGCCTGAAAAAGGCCACCGCCGAATCAAGGATGCCCGTTCCGCTATGAGAGCTGCCAAGGAGGAGCTGAGTCGGGCGGGGATATTGCGGATGGAAAGCCGTTTACGCTGCGGAGAAATATCTGAATCGAAGTATGCTCGGTTGGACAAGCTGTGGAGTTGGAGGATGCTTATCTGGACTTAGCGGCGGCGCTGCGAGCCGCGATTGAGCACTTCCGAGGCGGAAGGGGCACGAAGGAACAACTATTTTGGTCGCAATTCCATAGTCGGGCGTCCTCTTCCGTTGACCGATCGGTTGGCGAATGGGCGAGCTGAATCGATTATCCGGAATTGCCATGAAGCATGTCATGACTCATTTGTGGCGGCGGACCCGGCCGAAGAGTTATTTTGGCTTAGTGCAGCGGTTCCTTGAGTGCGGTACAGCGTGTCGGCGCAATGAAGCGGTCGGCATGTATTGAGGCGCGGATGGCTCTTGCCGTGTCAAGTCATATTGGGCTGAGATGAAGGCCACCGATATTGCGTCCCAGATTGGACGACGGCGAGTACGATCGGCGCTATTTTGAGGAAGTTCTTCCGGCGCTCGTTTAATAGAGCGCGATGCTTTCGAAGGATGTTATGTTTGAATGACATGTATAATTTTATGAAACAACGTTTCAATTTAATGTAAACTTTTATACTTGTGCCTTCAAGTAGCAAACTACCTCTTATGCGGCCGTTGATGTATATATGTATATAACTTTGAAAGATGGCAGTCTTGACTTCATTACGCACATAGTGCGGGGTGTTTACAAAAAGTTGCGCTTTCACATAATCTAACGTCTTGGTCCTATAAAGGAGGTGGTAGCGTAGCAAACTAGGCAACGGACTATAATGCTTTATCACTTTCACTTAGCCATAGGAGTTCGATGGTGGGGCTACTATATAGCCACAGGGCACCGCACTCTCGAATTCGAAGTGCGTATGTGCTGACGGAAAGCGGTCCTTCGTTAATCGGAGAATTCTAAACATTCCTGTGAGTCATCAGTGGTTGACCAGTCTCTCGCTATATCATGTGATCAGTTTTGGCTTTCTCTCTTGAGGTGCTCGCCCGGCGAACGGGGCACAATCGCGATAGTTCTCCACAGTGCGCGTTAGCGATAGAGCGGGCGTAAGGCAGCAAAACACAGGGGCAGGCAAACCCAACATTTGACCAAAGACATGATTGGAGCTGATGCATATAAGGCCTAACTTTCGAGGCGCGAACACTCCCTAAGGTATTCGGTCTTTATAAAGCGGGACGAACAATGCCCTTGGTAACAAGCCCCTGGTGTCAGTGCGTGCAAACTTCGGCGGCCCGATGCCAAAGCATGACCTCCTCCTCGGTTATAATAAGAGACCGGGGATGAGTAACAACAAGAGACGATAAAAAGGTTTCGCGAGGTCTTAATCTGAAAAGAGTCCTTACAGCGGGTCCTGCTGCTGCGTCTACGCTGTGTCTCCGTTGTGCCGTATCACTGGGCGGGTATATACAGCGTTCATCTGTAAGAGAGGAACTTAGTTTGAAAAAGATCGCTAAAATGTAATTGGAAATAAAATAGAGTATGATTCAAAAATGAGTAAAATTGAGCTTTATTGTCTCTTGTTGTACATCGTGGAGCCCTTGTAAGAAGTGCAGCGGCTAGTAAACATCATGTTTATTTATGCGGACTCGCCTAACCGTGTCCGAGTGCAGAATGACCTGCTTTAGGCGCTTTTGGCCAGCAAGGCCGTATTAGTGTGAGGCTGTTAAGGCGGTCTCACATTCTTTCCTTGAGGACACGCGCACCTTCCTTTAATGAAATGATGCCTCGTGGACGGGCATTTTAAGTTTAAGAGATGCATAATGCGGTATTGCGTTAAAGCGGTAGCTTGGCGTCGATAGTGCTTGATGGCTACATTTAAATGGGCGATGTGGAAGACCAACTTTTCCGGCGGAAGTTGTCGGGTGAGCGAACATAACTTCCAATAGTAGGGAGCCCGTACAATGGGCATATGTGCCTGGAATTATTCCTTGGAAGGAAGTGTTGCTATGGCTAATCCTATTTGGGTTTATCCCCATGTTGCGGATATTGTCCTGACATAGCAGGTTTAAATCACTACCGCTGTCCATTAGGACTTGCGTAAATTGAAGACCGTCGATTATAGGTTCTAGTATCAAGGCAGTCCATCCTGCGTTCTGGATACTTTCGGAGTAGTCTGATGGTCGAAGGTAATTGGTTTTGACAACCGGTGTTGGGGCCTTGTTGGGGTAGATTGTGCGGTAGCGTAATTCAATGGGTGCCGCTCTGTTTTCCCCTTTTGTTACTTGAAGTAAGTTTACTGTTTTGACCTCTTGTGGGAAATTCTTTTGTTTTCCGGGGCTCTGCTTGTGGTGCTCGTCATCATCCTCACTTGGTGTGTCGAGCCTTGTGTTCGGCGTTGAGTCTGCGGACTGCTTGAAGACAACAATCTCTGTGGGTATGGTTTGCAGGCTTCCCGAGATCTTGTGGATTTGGCATATCTTGTCCAAGATTTTGTTTAAGTTGGGTAGCTCATAGCTATTGTCCTTAAGGGGCAGTTTTTATTGTTACTGCCGTGAGCTTTTGAATCCGGCGTTATTGCGCGCTCTTTGGACCGTTCCCTTAATCCGGCGCTGGTCCTTGCTGCGTCGTGGTTTCCATTCCATCCGACTTGGATGTACTTGGGTCGCTGGTGCTGCATCTTGCTAGCCAGCTATCCTCTCCAGCATAAGCGGGTCATGAAACTTGTTAGTGCGGCCATTGTTCTTGGCTTTTCTGGCCAAGGTGCACAGTGAGCCATTCGTCTCGGACGTTGTGTTTAAAAGCTGCTAAGGCTTCGGCGTCCGGACAGTCGACTATTTGGTTCTTTCTGGTGAGGATCCTGTTCCAGAATTTTCGAGCTGACTCTCCGGGCTGTTGGGTTATGTGACTTAAATCATCTGCATCCGGAGGTCGGACATAGGTTCCCTAGAAATTGGCCCGAAAAGCATCCTCAAGCTCTTCCCAACTACCAATGGTGTTTTCGGGGAGGCTTTTAAGCCAATGCCGGGCTGGCCCTTTGAGCTTGAGGGGTAGGTATTTTATGGCGTGGAGATCATCTCCTCTAGCTATGTGTATGTGGAGGATATAATCCTCAATCCAGACTCCAGGGTCTGTCGTTCCGTCGTATACCTCTATGTTTATGGGCTTGAATCCCGCTGGAAATTCATGATCCAGCACCTCATCGGTGAAACATAGAGGGTGCGTGGCGCCCCTGTATTTGGGTGTGCCGTGATGTTCGGATATTTGACGTGTTGTATTGCTGCGCGAACTTGTTTCCTTGGCCCGTAGATAGATCTAGCTGGGCCATCCTTTTAGTCGCGAATCCTTATGCGGATCGCGTGCGGCTTGTGTCTTGGCGCCGCTTGCGCTCTATGTTTGCCATGTGGTCGTCTATCCGACCAGCGGCCTCTTTGTTTTTTGATCGTGGGGCTCTCGGCCTCCTCATGGTCGAGGCGATAGTTTGCGCTTTGGGTAGCTCTTTGCTTGGCGGTAGCGCCATATTTGTCTGCAGTTTTGAGTAATTTACTCCATCTCATTGGTCGTCTTCCGCTGTTACGAGCCAATGTTTGGCTTTTTCAAGCTACTGCGATAGCGAGGAGCTCTTTGTGGAGTTCTTGATCCAATGATGTGTCCGGCGTGAGATCGTCGGACTGTTGTCCTGGGGGCGGGTTGTTTGTCCAAGTTGGCCTGTTGGATGGTTGCTCAATGGCATGTTCGTCATCGGCGGCTCACCTGCTCTATGGCTGGGTATGTTTAGGCGCTATCTTTGTCGAGGTGGGGTTTTGGCGGCGCTTACGCGCCGCTTTGGCTTCTTCGAGGAATTTTCTTTCATAGCGTCTCGCTGTTCCTCGTTATCGCTTCCCTTAGGTGTGTCCACCATATATGTATAAATAAGTTGAGGTGTCCATCCGGTGCCTGTGGGCGCTGGTTCTTAATCGTCTCCGGCGTCGTCGTCCATATCGTCGATGTCCTCGGTCGAAGTCGAGCATGTCTGTTAAGTCATCGGCGGTGGCTACAAAGTGGGTGGTGGGTGGGCGTTGAATTTCTTTGTCGTCCGAATCCCAACCTTCCGACCGTAGTTCGGCCAGGGCTCCTCGACAAAGAGAGACTTTAATGAGTTCAGGATATCGCCAAAGGCGAGTCTGAAAAGATGTCATGGCGGTGAACTCCATAACGGCGCCCGGTCGGATTCGGTAGCGCAGGTAGAGGAGGTTGAGTCCGGAAAGAGTCCGGCACACAGGAGTCACGAGCTTTGCAAAGGACAGGGATGATGTTGGCTCAATCGGCGTAGAGATTTCAGCCCCGGCGGTGTCAACCAACCGTCCTCGATCGGCTAAACCGGCTCGAATTAAGGGTCGGCGCGAACGCTGGTGTGGCCTCGAGGCCTTTGTTCGTGGTGAAGCTAGATCGTACCCATCGAGACAGTCACGGCGCGCTCGGCTGTGGCTCGAATCCGTCGAAGATCAAGTCTCCGCGGACATCGGTCGTATAGTTCAAGCTTCCAAATCTGGCACGATGGCTAGGGGCGTAGCTTCGATCTGCTCGGATGGCCTAGCGAATTGGCCCGCGTGCAAAGCCGCCCGAATCTGAAGATCTGTCGGGAGAAAAGTCTCCCCAGGCTGCGTCCTTGCTGATGATTGAAGGAGCCATCGGGCCTATAGGTGGCGACAGAGGAACTCTCAATGAAAGCACCAATGTCGGTGTCAAAACCGGCGGATCTCGGGTAGGGGTCCCGAGCGTGCGTCTAGCGGATGGTAACAGGAGACAAGGGACACGATGTTTTACCTAGGTTCGGGCCCTCTCGATGGAGGTAATACCCTACTCCTGCTTGATTAATATTGATAACATGGGTAGTACAAGAGTAGATCTACCACAAGATCAGAGAGGCTAAACCCTAGAAGCTAGCCTATGGTATGATTCTTGTTAGATCCTCGGACTAAAACCCTTCGGTTTATATAGGCGCGAATAGGGTTAGAGTTACTGAGTCGGTTACAATGGTAGAAATCTACATATCCGTATCGCCAAGCTTGCCTTCCGCCAAGGAAAGTCCTATCCGGACAAGGGGCGAAGTCATCAATCTTGTATCTTCATAGTCTAGGAGTCCGGCCAAAGATGATAGTTCGGCTATCCGGACACCCCCTAGTCCAGGACTCCCTCACCAGGCTAGAGTTCAGTACAGCTTTTTGAAGGAAATATGCCCTAGAGGCAATAATAAAGTTATTATTTATTTCCTTAGAGTCTGTTGGGTAACGTAGTAATTTCAAAAAATTTCCTACGATCACGCAAGACCATGGTGATGGCATAACAGCGAGAGGGAGAGTGTCGTCCACGTACCCTCGTGAACCGAAAGCGAGGCGTTATATCAGCGGTTGATGTAGTCGTGCGTCTTCACGATCCGACCGATCCAAGCACCGTTACTCCGGCACCTCCGAGTTCTTGGCACACGTTCAGCTCGATGGCGATCCCGGGCTCCGATCCAGCAAAGCGTCGGGGAGGAGTTCCGTCGACTGCAACAGCGTGGTGGCGATCTTGATGTTCTACCGTCGCGGGGCTTCGCCTAAGCACCGCTACAATATGACCGAGGTGGAATATGGTGGAGGGGCACCGCTGCAGCTAAGAGCGATCACGAAGATCAACTTATGTGTCTAGGGTGCCCCCCCCCGTATATAAAGGAGCAAGGGGAGGGCGGCCAGCCCTAGAGGCGCACCAAGGGAGGGAGTCCTCCTCCTAGTAGAGTAGGACTCCCTTTCCTAATCCTACTAGGAAGAGGAAGGGGAAGGAAAGAGAGGAGAGGGAGAGGGAAGGGGCTGCCCCCCCCCCTCCTAGTCAGTCGGACTCCCCATGAAGGCGCACCACCTCTGGTGCAGCCCTCTCTCTCCCCTCTTGGCCCAATAAGGCCCATAACTTCCTCGGGGTTCCGGTAACCCCTCGGCACTCGGTTTTCTCCGGAAACTTCGGAACCTTTCGGTGTCGAATATAACCATCCAATATATCAATCTTTATGTCTCGACCATTTGAGACTCCTCGTCATGTCCGTGATCACATCCGGGACTCGAACTCCTTGGTACATCAAAATACATAAACTCATAATAATAGTCATTGAAACCTTAAGCGTGCGGACCCTACGGTTCGAGAACTATGTAGACATGACCTAGAACTATTCTCGGTCAATAACCAATAGCGGAACCTGGATGCTCATATTGGTTCCTACATATTCTCTGAAGATCTTTATCGATCAAACCGCATAACAACATCGTTGTTCCCTTTGTCATCGGTATGTTACTTTCCGAGATTGATCGTCGGTATCAATACCTAGTTTAATCTAGTTCGGAAAGTCTCTTTACTCGTTCCATAATACATCATCTCACAACTAACTCTTTAGTTGCAATGCTTACAAGGCTTATGTGATGTGTATTACCGAGAAGGCCTAGAATACCTCTCCGACAATCGGAGTGACAAAACCTAATCTCGAAATCGCCAACCCAACAAGTACCTTTGGAGACACCTGTAGTACTCCTTTATAATCACCCGATTCGTTGTGGCGTTTGCTAGTACCAAAGTGTTCCTCCGGTAAGCAGGAGTTGCATAATCTCATAGTTACAGGAACATGTATGGGTCATGAAAAAGCATTAACATACTAAGCGATCAAGTGTTAAGCTAACGGAATGGGTCATGTCAATCAGATCATTCAACTAATGATGTGACCTTGTTAATCAAATAACAACTCCTTGTTCATGGTTAGGAAACATAACCATCTTTGATTAACAAGCTAGTCAAATAGAGGCATACTAGTGACATCTTTGTTTGTCTATATATTCACACATGTATTATGTTTCCGGTTAATACAATTCTAGCATGAATAATAAACATTTATCATGATATAAGGAAATAAATAATAACTTTATTATTGCCTCTAGGGCATATTTCCTTGATCTCCCACTTGCACTAGAGTCAATAATCTAGATCACATCACCATGTGATTCAACATCAATAGTTCACATCTATATGTGGTTAACACCCATAGTTCACATCGACATGTGACCAACACCCAAAGGGTTTACTAGAGTCGATAATCTAGTTCACATCGCCATGTGATTAACACCCAAAGAGTACTAAGGTATGATCATGTTTTGCTTGTGAGATAACTTTAGTCAGCAGGTCTGTCACATTGAGCCGTAAGTATTTTACAAATTTCTATGTCTACAATGCTCTGCGGAGCTACTCTAGCTAATTGCTCCCACTTTCAATATGTATCCAGATTGAGACTCGAGTCATCTAGATTAGTGTTAAAACTTGCATCGGCGTAACCCTTTACGACGAACCTTTTTCACTTCCATAATCGAGAAACATATCCTTATTCTACTAAGGATAATTTTGACCGCTGTCCATTGATCTACTCCTAGATCACTATTGCACTCCTTGCCAAACTTAGTGGTAGGGTATGCAATAGATCAGTACACAACATGACATAATTTATAGAACCTATGGCTGATGCATAGGGAATGACTTTCATTCTTTTCTATCTTCTGCCGTGGTCGGGTTTTGAGTCTTACTCAATCTCACACCTTGTAACACAGGCAAGAACTCTTTCTTTGGTGTTCCATTTTGAACTACTTCAAAATCTTGTCAAGGTATGTATTCATTGAAAAACTTATCAAGCGTCTTGATCTATCTCTATAGATCTTGATGCTCAATATATAACAACTTCACGAGGTCTTTCTTTGAAAAACTCCTTTCAAATACTCCTTTATGCTTTGCAGAATAATTCTACATTATTTCCGATCAACAATATGTCATTCACATATACTTATCGAAATCTTGTAGTGCTCCCACTCACTTTCTTGTAAATCTGAGGCTTCTCCAAAAGTCTGTATAAAACCATATCTTTGATCAACACATCAAAGCGTATATTCAACTCGAGATGCTTGCACCAGTCCATTGATGGATCATTTGGAGCTTGCACATTTTGTTAGCTCCTTTAGGATTGACAAAAACTTCTGGTTGTATCATATACAACTCTTCTTTAATAAATCCATTAAAGAATGTAGTTTTGACATCCATTTGCCAGATTTCATAAAATGTAGCAATTTGCCAACATGATTCGGACAGACTTAAGAATCGCTACAGTTGAGAAAATCTCATTGTAGTCAACACCTTGAACTTGTCGAAAACCTTTCTGCGACAAGTCGAGCTTTGTAGATAGTAATACTACTATCAGCATCTGTCTTCCTCTTGAAGATCCATTTATATAATATGGCTTGCCGATCATCGGGCAATTCCATCAAAGTCCACACTTTGTTCTCATATATGGATCCCATCTCAGATTTCATGGTCTCAAACCATTTCGCGGAATCTGGGCTCATCATCGCTTCCTCATAGTTCGTAGGTTCATCATGGTCTAGTAACATGACTTCTAGAATAGGATTACCGTACCACTCAGTGCGGATCTTACTCTGGAAGACCTCACGAGGTTTGGTAACAACTTGATCTGAAGTTTCATGATCATCATCATTAACTTCCTCACTAATTGGTGTAGGAATCTTTGGAACTGATTCTGTGATGAACTACTTTCCAATAAGGGAGAAGGTACAATTACCTCATCAAGTTCTACTTTCCTCCACTCACTTCTTTCGAGAGAAACTTCTTCTCTAGAAAGGATCCATCTTAACAACAAATATCTTGCTTTCGGATCTGTGATAGAAGGTGTACCCAATAGTTACCTTTGGGTATTCTATGAAGCGCATTTCTCGATTTGGGTTCGAGCTTATCGGTGAAAACTTTTCACATAAGCATCACAACTCAAACTTTAAGAAAGCGACACTTAGGTTTCTTGCTAAACCATAGTTCATACGGTGTCATCTCAGCGGTTTAGATGGTGCCCTATTAAGCGTGAATGCAGCTGTCTTTAATGTATAACCCCAAAATGATAGTGGTAAATCGGTAAGATACATCATAGATCGCACCATATCAAAATAAAATGCAGATTCTGACGTTCGGACACACCATAATGTTGTGGTGTTCCAGGTGGCGTGAGCTGTGAAACTATTCCACATTGTTTTCATTGAAGACCAAACTCGTAACTCAAATATTCATCTCCACGATCAGATCGCAGAAACTTTATTTTCTTGTTGCGATGATTTTCCACTTCACTCTGAAATTCTTTGAACCTTTCAACTATCTCAGACTTATGTTTCATCAAGTAGATATACCCATATCTACTCAAATCATCTTGTGAAGGTCAGAAAAATAACGATACTTGCCACGAGCATCAACATTCATTGGATCGCATACATCGGTATGTATTATTTCCAATAAGTCAGTAGCTTGTTCCATTGTTCCGGAGAAGCGGAGTTTTAGTCATCTTGCCCAAAAGGCACGGTTATAAGCATCAAATGATTCATAATCAAGTGATTCCAAAGTCCATCGACATGGAGTTTTCTTCATCGCTTTACACCAATATGACCTAAGCGGCGAGTGCCACAAATAAGTTGCACTATCATTATTAACTTTGCATCTTTTGGTTTCAATATTATGAATATGTGTATCACTATGATCGAGATCAATGAACCATTTTCATTGGGTGTGTAACCATATAAGGTTTTATTCATGTAAGCAGAACAACAATTTATTCTCTTACTTAAATGAATAACCGTATTGCAATAAACATGATCAAATCATATTTATGCTCAACACCAAATAACACTTATTTAGGTTCCACACTAATCCGAAAGTATAGGGGTGTGCGATGATGATCATATCAATCTTAGAACTACTTCCAACACTCATCGTCACTTCCCTTCAACTAGTCTCTGTTTATTCGCAACTCCTGTTTGAGTTACTACTCTTAGCAACTGAACCAGTATCAAATACCGAGGGGTTGCTATGAACACTAGTAAAATACACATCAATAATCTGTATATCAAATATACCTTTGTTCACTTTGCCATCCTTCTTATCCATAAAATACTTTGGGTAGTTCCGCTTCTAGTGACCAGTTCCATTGCAGCAAAAGCACTTAGTCTCGGGCTTAGGTCGGACTTGGGCTTCTTCACTCGAGCAACAACTTGCTTGCGTTCTTCTTGAAGTTCCTTCTTCCCTTTGCCCTTTTCCTTGAGACTAGTGGTCTTGTCAACCATCAACACTTGATGTTTTCTTGATTTCTACCTTCGCCGATTTTAGCATCGCGAAGAGCTTGGGAATTGTTTTCGTCATCCCTTGCATACTATAGTTCATCACGAAGTTTTACTAACTTGGTGATGGTGACTAGAGAATTCTGTCAATCACTATCTTATCTGGAAGATTAACTCCCACTTGATTCAAGCGATTGAAGTACCGGACAATCGAGCACATGCTCACTAGTTGAGCGATTCTCCTCCATCTTTTAGCTATAGAACTTGTTTGGAGACTTCATATCTCTCAACTCGGGTATTTGCTTGAAATATTAACTTCAACTCTGGAACATCTCATATGGTCCATGGCGTTCAAAACGTCTTTGAAGTCCCGATTCTAAGCCGTTAAGCATGGTGCACTAAACTATCAAGTAGTCATCATATTGAGCTAGCCAAGCGTTCATAACGTCGCATACTGCTCCTGCAATAGGTGCATCACCTAGCGGTGCATTAAGGACATAATTCTTACGTGCAGCAATGAGGATAAACCTCAGATCACGGATCCAATCCGCGTCATTGCTACTAACATCTTTCAACACAATTTTCTCTAGGAACATAAACATATGAAAGCAACAAACATAGGGAAGCAACAACGCGAGCTATTGATCTACAACATAATCTGCAAAATACTACCAGGACTAAGTTCATGATAAATTAAAGTTCAATTAATCATATTACTTAAAAAACTCCCACTTAGACAGACATCTCTCTAGTCATCTAAGTGATCACGTGATCCAAATCAACTAAACCATAACCGATCATCACGTGAGATGGAGTAGTTATCAATGGTGAACATCTTATGTTGATCATATCTACTATATGATTCACGCTCGACCTTTCGGTCTCCGTGTTCCGAGGCCATATCTGCATATGCTAGGCTCGTCAAGTTTAACTTGAGTATTCGCGTGTGCAAAACTGGCTTGCACCGTTGTAGATGGACGTAGAGCTTATCACACCCGATCATCACGTGGTGTCTCGGCACGACGAACTTTGCAGCAGTGCATACTCGGGAGAACACTACTTGATAATTTTAGTGAGAGATCATCTTATAATGCTACCGTCAATCAAAGCAAGATAAGATGCATAAAGGATAAACATCACATGCAATCAATATAAGTGATATGATATGGCCATCATCATCTTGTGCTTGTGATCTCCATCTCAAAGCACCGTCATGATCACCATCGTCACCGGTAGCGACACCTTGATCTCCATCGTAGCATTGTTGTCGTCTAGCCAACTATTGCTTCTCGACTATCGCTACCGCTTAGTGATAAAGTAAAGCAATTACATGGCGTTGCATTTCATACAATAAGCGACAACCATATGGCTCCTGCCGATTGCCGATAACTTCGGTTACAAAACATGATCATCTCATACAATAAAATATAGCATCACGTTTTGACCATATCACATCACAACATGCCCTGCAAAAACAAGTTAGATGTCCTCTACTTTGTTGTTGCAAGTTTTACGTGGCTGCTACGGGCTGAGCAAGAACCGTTCTTACCTCGCATCAAAACCACAGCGATACTTCGTCAAATAGACTCCGTTTAACCTTCTCAAGGACGGGCGTAGCCTTTCAGTTCAACTAAAGTGAGAGAGCAGACACCCACGGTCACCTTTAAGCAGCGAGTGCTCATAGCGGTGAAACCAGTCTCGCGTAAGCGTCTGGCGTAATGTCGGTCGGGCGCTTCATCTCACAATACCGCTGAACAAAGTATGACATGCTGGTAGGTAGTATGACTTATATCGCCCACAACTCACTTGTGTTCTACTCGTGCATATGACATCAACGCATAAAACCAGGCTCGGATGCCTTTGTTGGGTTTATGCGTTGATATCATATCTGCTTGTCTGAAACATGATACGGTCATTGTAGATAGATGGCTCGTGCTGTTGTTCTGTTGAATTTTAATCGTTCCTTGAGAAGCAAAGTTGAAAGATGATGGTAGCAATTACGGACTGGGTCCGTAACCTGAGATTATCCTCATTGCTGCCTGTAAAATTCGTCTGGAGTTGAAGATGATGGTAGCTGGGTGCAGACGTCTTGGGTGATACTGGCGGCTGCGAATCTTTGAGCGAAGTTGTGAGCGTGCAGCAGAAAGCAAAGGTGATGACTACTCTATAGTTCGGTGTGCCATGCTACGGCTTAGAACCGGGTCTTCAACGGCGTTTTGAGCGTCATGGAGCATATGAGATGTTCGAGGAGTTGAAGTTGATATTTCAACAGAATGCGGTTGAGAGATATGAAGTCTCAATAAGTTCTATAGCTGCAAGATGGAGGAGAATGGATCTATCGATGAGCACATACTCAAAAATGCGGGTATTACAATCACTTGAATCAGCTGGGAGTTAATCTTCCGGATGATTGTGTCATTGACAGAATTCTTCAATCACTTGCCACCAAGCTACAAAGGCCGTGATGAACTATAATATGCAGGGTTAGTAAAGACTATGCAGAGCTCTTTGCAATGCTAAAAGCTGCGGAGTAGAAATCAAAAAGAGCATCAAGTGTTGATGGTCAATAAGACCACTAGTTTCAGAAGAAAGCAAAGGGAAGAAGAAGAGAACTTCAAGAAGAACAACAAACAAGTTGCTGATCGGGAGAAAAACCCAGAGTGCGGACCTAAACTGGCTGAATGCTTCTCTACAAGCAGACTAGTCCTTTGGAGCGGAACTGCCCCAAGTATTTGGCGGATAAGAAGGATGGCAATGTGAACAAGGTATATGTGATATACATGTTATTGATGTGTACCTTACTAGAGCTCATGATAGTACAGGTATTTGATCTTTGGTTACATTGCTAATATTTGCAACTCGAAGCAGGAACTACGGATTAAGCGAACCTTGGCAAGGGCGAGGTGACGATGCGGCGTGGGAAAGCGGTTCCAAAGTCGATGTGATCGCGATCGACACGCTACCTCTACATCTACCTTGGGATTAGTTTTAGACCTGAATAATTGTTATTTGGTGCGGCGTTGAGCATGAACATTATATATGGATCTTGTTTGATGCGAGGCGGTTATTCATTTAAATCAAGAATAATGGTTGTTCTATTTATATGAATAATATCTTTTATGGTCATGCACCCTTGAAGAGTGGTCTATTTTAATGAATCTCGATAGTAGTGATACACATATTCATAATGTTGAAACCAAAAGATGCGAGTTGATAATGATAGTGCAACTTATTTGTGCTTTGCCGTTTAGGTCATATCGATTATAAAGCGCATGAAGAAACTCCATCTTGATGGACTTTTGAGTCTTGATTATGAATCACTTGGCACTGCGAACCGTGCCTCATGGGCAAGATGACTAAAACTCCGTTCTCGGTACTATGGAGAGAACAACAGATTTGTTGGAAATCATACATACGGATGTATGTGGTCAATGAATGTTGAAGCTCGTGGCGGATATCGTTATTTTCTCACCTTCACGAGATGATTTGAGCAGATATGGGTATATCTACTTAATGAAACATAAGTCTGAAAACATTTGAAAAGTTCAAAGAATTTGAGTGAAGTTGAAAATCATCGTAATAAGAAAATAAAGTTTCTGATCTGATCGTGGAGGCGAATATTTGATTCTGAGTTTGGTCTACATTTGAAACAAAGCGGAATAGTTTAGCAACTCCATACCGGAACACCACAGCGCAATGGTGTGTCGAGCGTCGTGTCGCACTTTACTAGATATGGTGCGATCTATGATGTCTCTTACAGATTTACCGCTATCATTTTGGGGTTATGCTCTTGAGGCGGCGCATTCACGTTAAATAGGACACCGTCAAAATCCGTTGAGGCGACACCTTATGAACTATGGTTTAGCAAGAAACCAAAGTTGTGCGTTTCGAAAGTTTGGGGTTGCGATGCTTATGTGAAAAACTTCAACCTGATAAGCTCGAACCTAAATCGAATGTGTCTTCATAGGATACCCAAAGGAGACAATTGGGTACACCTTCTATCACAGATCGAAGGCAAGACATTCGTTGCTAAAATGGATCCTTTCTAGAGAAGGAGTTTCTCTCGAAAAAGTGAGTGGGAGAGAAAGTAGAACTTGATGAGGTAACTGTACCTTCTCCTTATTGGAAAGTAGTTTATCACGAAATCGTTTCTGTAACACCTACACCAGTTAGTGAGGAAGATAATGATGAAGATCATGAAACTTCAGATCAAGTTGTCTCTGAACTTCGTAGATCAGCAGAACAAAATCCGCACGAGTGATGCAGTAATCCTATTGCGGAAGTCATGCTACTAGATCATGATGAACCTCGAACTATGAAGAAGCGATGGTGAGCCCAGATTCATAAAATGGCTTGAAGCCATGAAATCGAGATGGGATCCATGTATGAGAACAAAGTATGGACTTTGGTAGACTTGCCGATGATCGACAAGCTATTGAAAATAAATGGATTTTTAAGAAGAAGGCTGCTGATGGTAATGTAACTGTCTGTCAAAGCTCGACTTGTTGCAAAGGTTTCGACAAGTTCAAGGGTTGACTACGATGAGACTTTCTCACCGTGGCGATGCTTAAATCCGTCCGAATCATGTTAGCAATTGCCGCATTTTATGATTATGAAATTTGGCAAATGGATGTAAAACTGCATTCTTGAATGGATTTCTAGAAGAAGAGTTGTATATGATGCAACAGAAGGTTTTATCGATCAAAGGTGCTAACAAAGTGTGCAAGCTCAACGATCAATTTATGGACTGGTGCAAGCCTCTCGGAGTTGGAATAAGCGCTTTGATAGTGTGATCAAAGCATATGGGTTTATCTGACTTTTGGAGAAGCTGTATTTACAAGAAAGTGAGTGGGAGCTCTGTAGCATTTCTAATATTATATGTGGGCGACATATTATTGATTGGAAATGATATAGAATTCTGGATAGCATAAAAGGATACTTGAATAAAAGTTTTTCAATGAAAGACCTCGGTGAAGCTGCTTACATATTGGGCATCAAGATCTATAGAGATAGATCAAGGCGCTTGATTGGACTTTCACAAAGCACATACCTTGATAAAGTTTTGAAAAGTTCAAAATGGATCGAGCAAAGAAAGGTTTTTACGTGTGTTACAAGGTGTAGATTGAGTCGGACTCAATGCCCGACCTGCCCGAAGATAGAGAGAAAATGAAAGATGTTCCTATGCTTCAGCCATAGGCTCTATCATGTATGCAATCTTGTGTACCGGACTGACGTATGTCTTAGCTGTAAGCTTGGCAGGAAGGTACCAAAGTAATCGAGGAGTGGATCCTTTGGACAGCGGTCAAGAACATCTGAAATACGAAAAGGACTAAGGATATGTTTCTCGTATATGGAAGTGACAAAAAGCTCGTAAATGGTTACGTCGATGCAAGCTTTGACACTGATCAGACGATTCTAATCATAAACCCGGATCGTGTTTTTATTAAGCGGTGGGCTGTCGGTTGGTGCAGTTCTAAACAAAGCGTCGTGGCGGGATCTACATGTGAAGCGGAGTACATAGCTGCCGGAAGCAGCAAATGAAGAATGCTGCATGAAAGAGTTCATTTCCGATCTAGGTGTCATACCTAGTGCATCGGGACCGATGAAGATCTTTTGTGACAATCTTTGGTGCAATTGCCTTGGCAAAGGAATCCAGATTTCACAAGAGGACCAAGCACATCAAGAGGCGCTTCAATTCCATTCGGGACAAAGTCAAGTGGGAGACATAGAGATTTGCAAAATACATACGGATCTGAATGTTGCAGACCCGTTGACTAAGCCTCTTCCACGAGCAAAACATGATCAACACCAAGACTCCATGGGTGTAAGGATCATTACTTTGTAATCTAGATTATTGACTCTAGTGCAAGTGGGAGACTGAAGGAAATATGCCCTAGAGGCAATAATAAAGTTATTATTTATTTCCTTATATCATGATAAATGTTTATTATTCATGCTAGAATTGTATTAACGGAAACATAATACATGTGTGAATATATAGACAAGCAGTATGTCACTAGTATGCCTCTACTTGACTAGCTTGTTAATCAAAGATGGTTATGTTTCCTAACCATGAACAAGGGTTGTTATTTGATTAACAAGGTCACATCATTAGTTGAATGATCTGATTGACATGACCCATTCCGTTAGCTTACACTTGATCGTTTAGTATGTTAATGCTTTCTTCATGACCCATACATGTTCCTGTAACTATGAGATTATGCAACTCCGTTTACGGAGGAACACTTTGGGTACTACCAAAGCGTCAGCGTAGCTGGGTGATTATAAAGAGTACTACAGGTGTCTCAAAGGTACTTGTTGGGTTGGCGTATTTCGAGATTAGGATTTGTCCTCCGATTGTCGGGAGGTATCTCTAGGCCTTCTCGGTAATACACATCACATAAGCCTTGCAAGCATTACAACTAATGAGTTAGTTGTGAGATGATGTATTACGGAGCGAGTAAAGAGACTTTCCGATGTGAGATTAAACTAGGTATTGGATCAAACGATCGAATCTCGGGAAAGTAACATACCGATGACAAAGGGAACAAGCGTATGTTGTTATGCGGTTTTGACCGATAAAGATCTTCGTAGAATATGTAGGAACCAATATGAGCATCCAGGTCCCGCTATTGGTTATTGACGAGAATAGTTCTAGGTCATGTCTACATAGTTCTCGAACCGTAGAGTCTTGCGCAAGGTTTCAATGGCGGTTATTATGAGTTTATGTATTTTGATGTACTTAAGTTGAGTCCGGATGTGATCACGGGCGAGGAGTCTCGAATGGTCGAGACATAAAGATTGATATATTGGATGGTTATATTAGGACAGGAAAGGTTCGGAAGTTCGAAAACAGGGTCTTGGGAGGATTCGGAACCCCGGGGAAGTTATGGGCCTTATTGGGCCAAGAGGGAGAGGGCTGCACCGAGGGAGGTGGTGCCCCCCCTCCATGGGGAGTCGAGATTGGACTAGGAGGAGCAGCCCCTTTCCTCTCCCTCTCCTCTCTTTCTTCCCCTTCCCTCTTCCTAGTAGGACTAGGAAGGGGAGTCCTACTCTACTGGAGGAGGACCCCCCTCTTATAGTGCCCCAAGGGCTGGCCCTCCTTGCTCCTTTATGCTCTGAGGCAGTGGGCACCTAGAACACCTGATGGTTCCTTGGCCGTGTGCTGCCCCCTCCACCATATTCCACCTCGGTCATATTGGGCGGTGCTGGCGAAGCCTCACGAGTAGAACATCAAGATCGTCTGCGCCCGTCGTCGTCTGGAACTCCTTCCCCGACGCTTTCTTGGCCGGGATGGATCGAACCTGAGCCGCCAGAACTCGGAGTGTCAGAATATAACCATCAATATATCAATCTTTATGTCTCGACCATTTGAGACTCCTCGTCATGGTCGTGATCATCAGGGACTCCGAACTCCTTCGGTACATCAAAATACATAAACTCATAATAACCGTCATTGAAACCTTAAGCGTGCGGACCCTACGGTTCGAGAACTATGTAGACATGACCTAGAACTATTCTCGGTCAATAACCAATAAGCGGAACCTGGATGCTCATATTGGTTCCTACATATTCTCTGAAGATCTTTATCGGTCAAACCGCATAACAACATCGTTGTTCCCTTTGTCATCGGTATGTTACTTTCCGAGATTTGATCGTCGGTATCAATACCTAGTTTAATCTCGTTACTGGGAAAGTCTCTTTACTCGTTCCGTAATACATCATCTCACAACTAACTCTTTAGTTGCAATGCTTACAAGGCTTATGTGATGTGTATTACCGAGAAGGCCTAGAATACCTCTCCAGACAATCGGGTGACAAAACCTAATCTCGAAATCGCCAACCCAACAAGTACCTTTGGAGACACCTGTAGTACTCCTTTATAATCACCCGATTCGTTGTGGCGTTTGGTAGTACCCAAAGTGTTCCTCCGGTAAGCAGGAGTTGCATAATCTCATAGTTACGGGAACATGTATGGGTCATGAAAAAGCATTAACATACTAAGCGATCAAGTGTTAAGCTAACGGAATGGGTCATGTCAATCAGATCATTCAACTAATGATGTGACCTTGTTAATCAAATAACAACTCCTTGTTCATGGTTAGGAAACATAACCATCTTTGATTAACAAGATAGTCAAGTAGAGGCATACTAGTGACATCTTGTTTGTCTATATATTCACACATGTATTATGTTTCGGTTAATACAATTCTAGCATGAATAATAAACATTTATCATGATATAAGGAAATAAATAATAACTTTATTATTGCCTCTAGGGCATATTTCCTTGATCTCCCACTTGCACTAGAGTCAATAGTCTAGATTACAAAGTAATGATCCTTACACCCATGGAGTCTTGGTGCTGATCATGTTTTGCTCGTGGAAGAGGCTTAGTCAATGGAGTGCGCAACATTCAGATCCGTATGTATTTTGCAAATCTCTATGTCTCCCACTTGGACTTGGTCCCGAATGGAATTGAAGCGTCTCTTGATGTGCTTGGTCCTCTTGTGAAATCTGGATTCCTTTGCCAAGGCAATTGCACGATATTATCACGGAAGATCTTCATCGGTCCCGATGCACTAGGTATGACACCTAGATCGAAATGAACTCTTTCATCCAGACTCCTTCATTTGCTGCTTCGAAGCAGCTATGTACTCCGCTTCACATGTAGATCCGCCACGGCGCTTTGTTTAGAACTGCACCAAGCAGCTCCACCGTTTAATAAAACACGTATCCGGTTTGCGATTTAGAATCGTCGGGATCGAGTGTCAAAACTTACATCGGCGTAACCATTTCGACTAGCTCTTTGTCACCTCCATATCGAGAAACATATCCTTAGTCCTTTTCGGGTATTTCGGGATGTTCTTGACGCTGTCGATGATCCACTCTGGATTACTTTGGTACCTTCTGCCAAGCTTACAGCTAAGCATCGTCAGTGCGGTACACAGCATTGCATACATGATAGAGCCTATGGCTGAAGCATAGGAACATCTTTCATTTTCTCTCTATCTTCTGCTTTGTGGTGGGCATTGAGTCGACTCAATCTTACACCTTGTAACACAGGTAAAAACCTTTCTTTGCCGATCCATTTTGAACTTTTCAAAACTTTATCAAGGTATGTGCTTTGTGAAAGTCCAATCAAGCGTCTTGATCTATCTCTATAGATCTTGATGCCCAATATATAAGCAACTTCACGAGGTCTTTCATTGAAAAACTTTTATTCAAGTATCCTTTTATGCTATCCAGAAATTCTATATCATTTCCAATCAATAATATATAGTCCACATATAATATTAGAAATGCTCTGAGCTCCCACTCACTTTCTTGTAAATCTGAGGCTTCTCCAAAAGTGCATGTACAAACCCATATGCTTTGATCACACTATCAAAGCGTTTATTCAACTCGAGAGGCTTGCACGGACCATAAATTGATCGTTGGAGCTTGCACACTTTGTTAGCACCTTTTGGATCGACAAAACCTTCTGGTTGCATCATATACAACTCTTCTTCTAGAAATCCATTCAAGAATGCAGTTTTACATCCATTTGCCAAATTTCATAATCATAAAATCGGCAATTGCTAACATGATTCAGACGGACTTAAGCATCGCTATGGGTGAGAAAGTCTCATCGTAGTCAACCCCTTGAACTTGTGAAAACCTTTTGCAACAAGTCGAGCTTTGTAAGCAGTTACATTACCATCGGCGTCGGTCTTCTTCTTAAAATCCATTTATTCTCAATAGCTTGCCGATCATCGGGCAAGTCTACCAAAATCCATACTTTGTTCTCATACATGGATCCCATCTCAGATTTCATGGCTTCAAGCCATTTTGCGAATCTGGGCTCACCATCGCTTCTTCATAGTTCGTAGGTTCATCATGATCTAGTAGCATGACTTCGAATAGGATTACCGTACCACTCAGTGCGGATTTTGTTCTGGTTGATCTCTGAAGTTCGGTGACAACTTGATCTGAAGTTTCATGATCTTCATCATTATCTTCCTCACTAAGCTGGTGTAGGTGTTACGAAACTGATTTACGTGATGAACTACTTTCAATAAGGGAGCTGGTACTATTACCTCATCAAGTTCCACTTTCCTCCCTCACTTCTTTGAGAGAAACTCCTTCTCTAGAAAGGATCCATTTTAACAACGAATGTCTTGCCTTGGATCTGTGATAGAAGGTGTACCCAATTGTCTCCTTTGGGTATCCTATGAAGACACATTTCTCGATTTGGGTTCAAGCTTATCAGGTTGAAGTTTCTTCACATAAGCATCGCAACCCCAAACTTTCGAAGCGACAACTTTGGTTTCTTGCTAAACCATAGTTCATAAGGCGTCGTCTCAGCAGTTTTGGCGGTGTCCTATTTAGCGTGAATCGGCCGTCTCAAGAGCATAACCCCAAAATGATAGCGGTAAATCTGTAAGAGACATCATAGATCGCACCATATCCGATTAAAGTGCGATTCTGACGTTCGGACACACCATTGCGCTGTGGTGTTCGGGTGGCGTGAGTTCTTGAAACTATTCGCTTTGTTTCAAATGTAGACCAAACTTCGTAACTCAAATATTCGCCTCCACGATCAGATCGTAGAAACTTTATTTTCTTATTACGATGATTTTCAACTTCACTCTGAAATTCTTTGAACTTTTCAAATGTTTCAGACTTATGTTTCATTAAGTAGATATACCCATATCTGCTCAAATCATCTGTGAAGGTGAGAAAATAACGATATCATACGAGCTTCAACATTCATTGGACCACATACATCCGTATGTATGATTTCCAATAAATCTGTTGCTCTCTCCATAGTACGGAGAGCGGAGTTTTAGTCATCTTGCCCATGAGGCACGGTTACATAAGTGCCAAGTGATTCATAATCAAGTGACTCCAAAGTCCATCGGCATGGAGTTTCTTCATGCGTTTTACACGATATGACCTAAGCGGCGATTGCCACAAATAAGTTGCACTATCATTATCAACTCTGCATCTTTTGGTTTCAACATTATGAATATGTATCACTACTATCGAGATTCATTAAAATAGACCACTCTTCAAGGGTGCATGACCATAAAAGATATTATTCATATAAATAGAACAACCATTATTCTCTGATTTAAATGAATAACGTCTCGCATCAAACAAGATCCAGATATAATGTTCATGCTCAGCGGCACCAAATAACAATTATTCAGGTCTAAAACTAATCCGAAGGTAGATGTAGAGGTAGCGTGCCATTGCGATCACATCGACTTTGGAACCGTTTCCCAGCGCGTCGTCACCTCGTCCTTTGCGGTGTTAAGCAATCCGTAGTTCTGTTTGAGTTGCAAATATTAGCAGAACCGAGTATCAAATACCGGTACTCTGCGAGCTCTAGTAAGGTACACATCAATAACAAGTATATCACATATACCTTTGTTTACTTTGCCATCCTTCTTATCCGCCAAATACTTGGGGCAGTTCCGCTTCGATGACGGTCGCTTGCGATAGAAGCACTCAGTTTCAGGCTTAGGTCAGACTTGGGTTTCTTCTCTGATCGACAACTTGTTTGCTGTTCTTCTTGAAGTTCCCTTCTTCTTCCTTTGCCTTTCTTCTTGAAACTAGTGGTCTTATTGACCATCAACACTTGATGCTCCTTTTGATTTCTACCTCCGCAGCTTTTAGCATTGCGAAGAGCTCGAGCATAGTCTTTACTAACCCTTGCATATTATAGTTCATCACGAAGCCTTTGTAGCTTGGTGGCGGTGATTGAAGAATTACATCAATGACACAATCATCCGGAAGATTAACTCCCGGTTGATTCAAGTGATTGTAATACCGGACATTTTGAGTATGTGCTCCTTGATAGAACTATTCTCCTCCATCTTGCAGCTATAGAACTTATTGGAGACTTCATATCTCTCAATCCGGGCATTACTGTTGAAATATCAACTTCAACTCCTGGAACATCTCATATGCTCCATAGCGTTCAAAACGTCGTTGAAGACCAGTTCTAAGCCGTAAAGCATGGCACACTGAACTATAGAGTAGTCATCAGCTATGCTTTGCGAGACGTTCACAACCGGCTCGACATCTGCTGACGAGCCTGTCACCAGCGGTGCTTCGGGGCGTAACTTTTACGTGCAGCAATGAGGATTATCCTCAGATTACGGACCCATCCGTGTAATTGCTACCATCATCTTTCAACTTTGCTTTCTCAAGGCGCATTAAAATTCAGCGGAACAACAACACGAGCCATCTATCTCAGTAAACATAGACAAGCAAAATACTATCGGTACTAAGTTCATGATAAATTTAAGTTCAATTAATCATATTACTAAAGAACTCCCACTTAGGCAGACATCTCTCTAGTTATCTAAGTGATCACGTGATCCAAATCAACTAAACCATAACCGATCATCACGTGAGATGGAGTAGTTTTCAATAGTGAACATCTTATGTTGATCATATCGCTATATGATTCACGTTCGACCTTTCGGTCTCCGTGTTCGAGGCCATATCTGTATATGCTAGGCTCGTCAAGTATAACCTGAGTATTCTGCGTGTGCAAAACTGGCTTGCACCCGTTGTAGATGGACGTAGAGCTTATCACACCGATCATCACGTGGTGTCTCGGCACGACGAACTTTGGCAGCGGTGCATACTCGGGAGAACACTACTTGATAATTTTAGTGAGAGATCATCTTATAATGCTACCGTCAATCAAAGCAAGATAAGATGCATAAAGGATAAACATCACATGCAATCAATATAAGTGATATGATATGGCCATCATCATCTTGTGCTTGTGATCTCCATCTCAAAGCACCGTCATGATCACCATCGTCACGGTAGCGACACCTTGATCTCCATCGTAGCATCGTTGTCGTCTCGCCAACTATTGCTTCTCGACTATCGCTACGCTTAGTGATAAAGTAAAGCAATTACATGGCGTTGCATTTCATACAATAAGCGACAACCATATGGCTCCTGCCGATTGCCGATAACTTCGGTTACAAAACATGATCATCTCATACAATAAAATATAGCATCACGTCTTGACCATATCACATCACAACATGCCTGCAAAAACAAGTTAGGCGTCCTCTACTTTGTTGTTGCAAGTTTTACGTGGCTGCTACGGGCTGAGCAAGAACCGTTCTTACCTCGCATCAAAACCACAGCGATACTTCATCAAATAGACTCCGTTTAACCTTCTCAAGGACGGGCGTATGCCTCAGTTCAACTAAAGTGAGAGAGGCAGACACCCCCCGGTCACCTTTAAGCAGCGAGTGCTCATAGCGGTGAAACCAGTCTCGCGTAAGCGTCTGGCGTAATGTCGGTCGGGCGCTTCATCTCACAATACCGCTGAACCAAAGTATGACATGCTGGTAGGTAGTATGACTTGTATCGCCCACAACTCACTTGTGTTCTACTCGTGCATATGACATCAGCGCATAAAACCAGGCTCGGATGCCTTTGTTGGGTAGCGTAGTAATTTCAAAAATTTCCCTACGATCACGCAAGACCATGGTGATGGCATAGCAGCGAGAGGAGAATGTCGTCCACGTACCCTCGTGAACCCGGCGAGGCGTTATATTAGCGGTTGATGTAGTCGTGCGTCTTCACGATCCGACCGATCCAAGCACCGTTACTCCGGCACCTCCGAGTTCTTGGCACCGTTCAGCTCGATGGCGATCCCGGGCTCCGATCCGGCAAAGCGTCGGGAAGGAGTTCCGTCGACCTGACGGCGTGGTGGCGATCTTGATGTTCTACCGTCGCGGGGCTTCGCCTAAGCACCGCTACAATATGACCGAGGTGGAATATGGTGGAGGGGGCACCGCTGCAGCTAAGGCGATCACGAAGATCAACTTGTGTGTTCTAGGGTGCCCCCTTGCCCCGTATATAAAGGAGCAAGGGGAGGGCGGCCAGCCTTGGGGCGCACCAAGGGAGGAGTCCTCCTCCTAGTAGAGTAGGACTCCCCTTTCCTAATCCTACTAGGAAGAGGAAGGGAAGGAAAGAGAGGAGAGGGAGAGGAAGGGGGCTGCGCCCCCTCCTAGTCAGTCGGACTCCCCATGGAGGCGCACCACCTCTGGTGCAGCCCTCTCTCTCCCTCTTGGCCCAATAAGGCCCATAACTTTAACAGTGCGGAGGGTTGCGGAACCCCGGGAAGTTATGGGCCTTATTGAGCCAGAGGAGAGAGAGGCACCAGGAGGATGGCCTCAGTGTCAGCCTGCACTGAAGAGGAAGAGGCGAGATCTCCTCAGTGACTCCCTGAGCCTCAACACGGCTGAGCTAAACGCCATCGTGCTCACCATGAGACAGATGGGCAGACTGAGAGAGTCAATCAGATTCTGGAGGACATGTTCAGAGCTTGTGCACAAGATTATGGATCTAGTTGGGACGATAATTTGCCTTACGCAGAGTTCTCTTACAACAACAGCTATCAAGCCTGTTTGAAGATGGCCCCTTCGAAGCAGCTTTGTCACGAGAAGGAGTGCGAGAACACCATTGTTGTGGGGCGAAGTTGGAGACCAAGCAGTTTTTGGACCAGATTTGATTAAAGAGTCTGAAGAGAAGGTTAAGCTGATTCGCCATATACTCAAGGTAGCCCAGTGCAGGCAGAAGAGTTATGAGGATTCAAAATGCAAGGAGACAGTTTACGAAGTTGGAGACAGAGTGTATCTTCGTATATCCCCACTTCGAGGAGTGAAGCGCTTTGGACTTAAGGAAAATTAGCACCACGTTTTGTGGGACCATACAAAGTTTTGGAGCGTATGGGAGAAGTTGCTTACAAGTTGGAATTGCAGAAGGATTGTCGGGAGTTCACGATGTGATCC